>AWWV01012321.1:0-31256 GCA_001974805.1 Corchorus capsularis | reverse complement strand
TCTCTCTCTCTCTCTCTCTCTCTCTCTCTCTCTCTCTCTCTCTCTCTCTCTCTCTCTCTCTCTCTCTCTCTCTCTCTTATCTGCTTATAGGTATTTCCCTCTCTAAAACATAAAACATCAAGGACATGCACTTTATTTCCCAGACAACGACAACCTTCAACACGCACTCCATCCCCGCCATCATCGACCGCCACCTATCGCCATCACTGTTGTTAGGACAAACCCAAATTTCATTTCGTCTTCCTCTCCATCCCTGTTTTGATCTATTAAAGTATATTTTTCAAGATCTAATTCAATTTTCCTTAGATCTTCACAACCTAAATTAGAAACAATAGGAACAAAACGAAGCCAAAGGAACGCCGATTTATTCTAGGATAGGAGCCAAAGGAATGCTGACTTATTATGGGATATGATTCCTTATAAAGGTGCTTCGTGGTTACAAGAGGAGCCTCTCGACCCTATCTGGAAATGGGCCATCTTTGTTCTTGTGTGCAGCAATGAAATAGTCAGCATCCAAAAATAGCTGGAGAGGCTGCTTTGAAACTTAGTTTTAGTGCCAAAGTTACGTTGGGTTCATTTTTGACATTCTGTTTGGCCCGACTTAAAATTTTTCAGTAGATATGTGTAAAATAAGATATGCCAAACATGCGCTTAAATGTACTAGATGTAGATAGAATGGTTAGCAGTAATTTTGGGATATAAATGGAAATATTTATCAAATTTAGAAATCTATGAGAAAAAAGTATTGAGGGCATATACTCCTCCAAGTTTACTAGATTACTCTATAAACACTCAAACACTCCTCTTACATTCTTTAATTTGAGTTAATAAATGTTGGGAAGAGATGGAGCGAAGGAGAAAAGTAAAAGACAATAAAGAGATATGATATTTACTCGATCCGTTTCAAATTGAATGTCCATCTTACTATTTTAGTATGTTTCAAAATAATGTCTAATTTTCTAAAATAAAAAACACTTTTCCCTTTTTACCCTCTACATCAACCCAACTTTTATATGGAACCCGCTACTTTCTATCAAATCCAAGGGCAAACAGTGTAAAGTAGTATACAAATATATCACTTCTAAAAATTTTGTGTCAAACACAAAGTGGAGATTCAAAGTAGAACTGAAGGAGTATGAAATTATGCATGTTAACAACCCCTGGTATAAAACAGTTAAAAGGAATAGATAATAACTGACGGACATAAGTATTATTAATATTAACATATGATTTTTTGGGTGCTAACTTTCGGCATCCTGTGATTATATGGGCTCTGACTACAACGAAGTTGAGCCGCGCTGGACCCTATATGGGGAGAAGTTCTCCCAGCACTTGTTTTCGACATTCACAAGATTTGAACTTGAGATCTTATTTAAGAAATATTGAGCTCATACCACTCAACTCAACAAATTTCAGTTAATACTAGTAATATATATGATTGAAAGAATCTTCTCATTTGAATCCAACATTGATCAAGATGCATTATACAATTGCCTTTATGGCTTTCTTAATGGAAAAAATGCATTATATATAATATCTATATTGCAAAAAAAAAAAAATAACATGCGCAAGTTAACACAGGTATAATTAGTAAATTGTAAAAGAAAAAATGACAGAGAATTTGAGGGGTAATTATGGCAAAAAAAAAAGAATTTGAGGGGTAATTTGGGTATGAGGAATGAAGAATGAGTGAGTTAGATATGGTTGGTGCTTGTGTGTCACATATTGGTGTTGTTGCGGCCCGGTAAAGTGGCAACAAGCGTTATATGGGTTAAAGTACAAAATTGGTCCCTCAAGTGGAGCGACTATAGCAAATTGTTCCCCCAAGTGAAGAAATATGTAATTTAGTCCCTCAAGTTGAGTTAACCGAGCAATCAAGTAATTTCCGTTATTTTCATCCAATGTGCCGTTAAACGTCCGACGTGGCAGTGACGCAGTCAACTATGCTGACGTGTCAACTACCACGTCATACTTTTTGATTAAAAAAATATTTTTTTAAAATATATATATTTTAAAAAGAGCCAGGGGTCTAATTGATCAATTAACTCCACTTTAGGGACTCAATTGCTCACTAAGTACACTTCAGGGACCCATTTACATATTTACCCCTAATTTTTGGTTTTTTTGAATAAGAATAAAAAAAATTCATTTTTTTCTGTTTTCTTAAATAATTTTCTTCTTTTCCAAAACTTGTGGTGAATATGATTAATATTTTAAATAGGAATAACAATAGATTTATAAATGATGTAATTGGCAATATTTAGCATATATTAATCATTTATATCAAGTTTCTCTTCCCTAACTCTTTCTTGCTTTAATCAGTCCATTTCATATTGCTTTACTTAATAATAGTTAATTTATAAAACAACTATAATTTTTTTTGGCAAATAAAACAACTATAATTTAAAAAATAATTTGATTTGTTTGATTTATTATATATATTTTTTAAGTTTAAACGGACTACTTTTTTATTAATCAAGGAGTTGAATTACAAATATGAGAGGGTAAATAATCCAACCACACCATTTGGTCACCCAATATATTATACTAAGATTTGACAATCTAAAATATTTGTCATCTTTTTAACAAAATTAAAATAGATAGTATCAAAATTAAAAAAAAAAGTCATTTTCTTCTTTAAGAAAGAAAAAAATGGTTTTTTTTTTTAGAAAAAACAGAAAAAATTGATTTTATTTTTATTAAAAAAACAAAAAAATTAGGGGCAAATGTGCAAATTGGTCCCTGAAGTGAACTTAGTGAGCAATTGAGTTCCTGAAGTTGAGTTAATTGAGCAATTAGGTCCCTCACCCAATTTTTTTTTAAAAAATATATTTTTTAAAAAGATATTTTTTAATCAAAACGTATGACGTGGCAGTTGACACGTCAGCATAGTTGGCGGCGTCACTGCCACGTCAGACGTTTAACGGCACATTGGACGGAAATTACTTGATTGTTCGGTTAACTCGACTCGAGGGACTAAATTACATATTTCTTCACTTGAGGACCAATTTGCTATAGTCGCATCACTTGAGGGACTAATTATGTACTTTAACCGTTGAGGGTGACATTAGCCATCAAGCCACCTACTCTCCCTATCCATTACCTCCACGTCATCACCTCCTTCGTTTTCCGTACACCATCTCCCCTCCCTTCCTATTTCTTAATCTGACGCTCCAAATTTCGTCCTCTAATATTTCCCTTAAAATCGAGTGGACCATGTTTCCCCCTTGGGCCTTGCCTTGCTCACCCGGACTCTCCTTTACCTTTATCGACCAATAACTACACAAAATTAACAACAGTCAAGGCAAAAGGTATATTGCAACTTTGTGTTTTGTAAGCAAGGGCCCCTGTATTCGGTAACTTTATTGGATTTGGACTGATCTAAAATTAAGTCACAGGGAAACTTGATTGGGAGAAAACTTTTCTAATAACTATTTTTATATTCACAAAACTCGAATCTAAATTAGATATATTAAATTTTTCCCGCACAATCAACAACCTGTGAGGGGTGTAAACATGAATGAATATGAACAAGACTTAAGCGTGTTTGTTTATATTTTACTTATTCGAACTCGTTTGTATTCGTTAATATTTTTTCACACGTTCGTTTGTTAAGAAATTAGGATATTCACAAACACGTTTGTGAACAATATTAGTAAATTTTCTTTAATTTATAATCATTTATTCATATAAATTCAAAATAAAAATAAATAATAGATAGATAATAAGAAATAAAAAATGAAAAGGTATGAAATATAAAATATATAATTATATATATACTACTTTAATATAAATAAACAAACAATAATCGAACATGTTCATGAACATATACAAACCGAACATTTATTGTTCATTTTCGTTCGTTCATGAAACAAACATAAAAAATATGTTCAGACTCGTTCATTTATCTTGATAAAAGAACAGTTAGCGAACGCAAAAACGAAGCGTTTGCTGAACGTTCAGTTTGTTTACAGTCCTAACCAACTGTTAACAATTTCTATCATGTATACTTAAATCTTTATTAGTATTACTTTTTTTTTCTGTGAGATTACCCCGATTCATAGTTAGGACATGCTACAAGCATAAGGGCTTACCGTGGCAATTCGAATCTCAAACTTTTCAATATAAAACTTTATCAACTAAACCAAACTCGATTGTATTAGTATTACTTACTACATATTTTACCCTTTTAACTAAGAACAAAAATGATATAAAGTTTATATATTAAAAAAAGAAAAAAGAAAAAAGAATGATATAAAGTGAAAAAGGTAAAGGAGTCCTTAGGAGTCAAAAGAAGTCAAAAGTGGGGTTTTTGGTAATTGCAGAAAAAAGGAAACCGTCTTTAAAAGTTTTTGTTACTCAATTCTCATGTGAGGGTCGACAGTATTTAACTGCATTCTTATTATTATTTCGGGAACACAGGGAAAGATAAGAGCGGAGAGAAAACAGAGAGAGAAGGTTTAGAGGTTTCCGGCGATGGAGTCACGGTCAAATTGGAGCCGTTGATCTTGCTTACTCTTTTTGTAGTGTGTTTCCGGCTACAATCATCAAACGGCCGTGATTTCTCCTCTTCTCCCCTCTTCTCTCTATTCAAAACCTCCCAAGTTTATTATTGCAACTACTATTATTTTTCCACTCAAACTTGGTGAGTTTTCGTTCTTCTTTGAAATCTTCAAAGGTTTCTTCTTTAATCTTCTCTTCTTTAATGAATACCTTTTGATGAATTCTACTGCATTTGTTTGTTTCTTTTGTGCTTTTTTATGTAAGGAGAAAGGAAGGTGTAAACCACCACCAACTTTTTCATCATTCTTGTAGTTTTTCTTTTCTTTTGCTTGTATAATGTTCTTTTCTTTTTCAGAAAAAAATTTAGCTTTTTTCCTATTAAAAGATAAGTAAGATATGACCCGGATTTCATTTTCTCACATAGGCTAAATTAGGATGAAAAAACTTTTACTTTTTGAAAACAGAATGTAACGTGGGATTTGGCCGGCTCATTTCTTTGACTCTGTCATCTTTTTCTTTACATTTATTTATTGGTTTGTTTTTCATAGATTTTACTGTGATTACGCATTTCAATTTTTATTGTCTTAATAGTGATCCAAATGGCCGTGTTCATTTTCTTGCTAAAATAGGTTTCCCTTTTCTTTTTAGATAAATTTGTTTGTATATATATTGTCTTTATGCATCTTTAATAATAGCCACATCTATTCCGTTGGTAATTTTGTGTTTATCGTAATAAATCCTTGGAGAAAATTTTAATAAAATAAATTAGGACTTCTTGGATTTGGTTATATGCCCTGCATAATTTTCCTTATAACTTGTAAATGCCTTAACTTTATTTTCCTTTGGGGTTCTTCTAAATCATGCAGTAGCATCAATGGCTTGTGTGCGAATGTAGCTGTTTTCCCACGTTTTTTCTCGTCTGTGGCCACACGCTGTGGCCTTTTGTTCTTGATGCAAACTACTCCAGGGCAGTGTCCATCAACTGGTTCAGTTAATGCTTGCTTGGCATGTGATTTCCTCTCATTCGACTGGTGTCAACGGTTAGGCACCACCTACCTAGTCTTCTGTATTTTGTCATGGCTAGTAAGTTAGACAGTCCCGTGCAGACACAGATGGCTGTTGCTTTTTTTAATGGTACATGTAGTGGGGAGTACCTGGGGAATACAAGGGCTAGACCTAATAGGACGCGGCGTGTCTTTGTGCAGACTGAAACTGGCTCTGTCTTAGGATTAGAGTTGGATCGGAATGACAATGCTCATACAGTTAAAAAGAGGCTTCAACTTGCTCTTAATGTCCCTACAGATGAGAGCTCTTTAACATTTGGTGATCTTACTCTAAAGAATGATCTCAGTGCCATTCGGAATGATTCCCCGCTTCTCCTCACTCGAAATGCCTTGCATAGGAGTTCATCCACGCCATGTCTCTCACCTAGAGGGAAGAATCTTCAACAGAGAGATCGAGGTGGTCCGATTGAGATATTAGGGCGCTCGAATCGTTTTGATGGTACAACTGGGCTGGTGAAGGACATTACTAAGGCAATCAAGAATGGCATTGATCCAATCCCTGTAAGTGGTGGACTTGGTGGTGCTTATTACTTTAGAAACATCAGAGGTGAGAATTTGGCTATCGTGAAGCCAACAGATGAAGAGCCTTTTGCACCAAATAACCCAAAAGGCTTTGTAGGGAAAGCTCTTGGTCAACCTGGTGTGAAACGTTCGGTTAGAGTTGGGGAAACAGGCTTCCGAGAAGTAGCTGCCTACCTTTTAGATTATGGCCACTTTGCCAATGTGCCTCCTACTGTTCTTGTAAAGGTTACTCACTCAGTCTTTAACGTTAATGATGGTGTAAACGGGAACAAGCTTCAGAACAAGAAGAAGGTCAGCAAAATTGCCTCACTACAGCAGTTTATTTCTCATGACTATGATGCTAGTGACTATGGAACCTCAAGCTTTCCAGTTGATGCTATACATAGAATAGGAATACTGGATATTAGGATCTTTAACACTGATAGGCATGGAGGAAACCTTCTGGTCAGAAAGCTTGGTGGGGTTGGGGGCTTTGGTCAAGTTGAACTCATTCCTATAGATCATGGCCTTTGCTTGCCTGAGAGCTTGGAAGACCCATATTTTGAGTGGATTCATTGGCCTCAGGCATCAATTCCTTTCTCTGAAAATGAACTTGAGTATATAAAAAATCTTGATCCAGTTCGCGACTGTGATATGCTACGTGCAGAATTGCCCATGATTCGAGAGGCATGTCTCCGTGTTTTGGTACTCTGCACAATATTTCTCAAGGAAGCTGCTGCTTTTGGACTGTGTCTTGCTGAAATTGGTGAGATGATGAGTAGGGAGTTTCATTGCCAAGAGGAGGAGCCAAGTGAACTAGAAGTTGTGTGCCTTGAGGCAAAAGAACTCATAATGGAAATGGACATGTCATCTTTTGAAGCTGACGAAAGAGATAGTGAGTTTCAGTTTGACATGGATTATGAGGCAGCAGAGGTTAATGTTGCCCCAAAGATGTCATGCAACTTATCTCTTAAAGCACCCTTCTCATATGGGTCTGAAAGTGTTAATGACCATAGCTTTCTAACTCAAGTGGATGAGGGTCTTGAGGAGTCTGAATCTCAGGTGGATGGAGGGCCAGTGAGAGATCGAATTGCTGGTAGGCGAAAAGAGGATTGGTTTCTTACGGCTTCAAGGTTGTCTCTCTCCTTGAAAAAGGTGAACTTGGGTGAGAAAGGCTTCCCCTGCCATGGTGGAAAACCAGAAGGGAATTATACTATGGGCTACTCATCTAGAATGAGAAGAAGTGCAGATGAGCAGCAGCTTCCTACATCCATGAGCTTTGTGAAGTTTGCTGACATGAATGAGGGTGAATGGGATCTCTTTCTTGAGAAGTTCAAGGAGCTTCTTTACCCTGCTTTTGCCAAGCGAAGGTCTCGAACAATTGGTCAGAGACAGAGACTTGGGACTTCATGCCAGTTTTGAGTTAGTTAAATATCGTGTTGATCTAGACTTTTAAGATCTGAAGAATAAACTTTTTTCTAGTGCTGGAAATTGGTGAGGTTTACATAGGTTTGTTTTACGATATAGAGCCCTCAAAGAAAAAATCATAGCTGGTAAAAAGTAGTTTATGTTGTAAATATACTTGGGATCAGAGTTTCAGTAATCAGATTAGTCAAGAAAATGAGAAAAGAATATACATCAAGGTGTTCTATCTTTGTTTTATATTGGTGTTCTGATTTACAGGAATGCCTTTTTGTTTACTGTTTACACCTATATGATACAAAGAGTTCCTTAAGGTAAAAAAAGGAGAGGTTTTGAAGCCCTACAAACTACAATAATAACTTTATATAAAATCATATAAATATATTTGTTATTTATTATATAGTTGTCATGATATAGAAGAGTAGTGCTGTGATTTTGCTTTCTGGCCTGAACTTGTCTTAATTTTGCGGTTGCAAGTCATGCAGTTTGGTTAAACAGTCATGACCTGGGAGCTTGAAAGCAGACAACTATCACCTCTTGATAGAATTTCAGGTCAGTTGCAAGTCATGCAGTTTTTTTTTTTTTAGGCCAAAACAAGTCATGCAGTTTGGTTAGTGTTTCAAGCAGCAAATTAAATTACCAACTCTCTTCCTGTTTCTGAAGTTTGAGGAATGCTGACATTTGCCCACATTCGATGTAAGGTCTCAACATACAAGGAGACGGATCTTCTTGATTTCGAAGCAATAGAGACAATGCCAGCTACATAACAACAATTAACGAAAGGGACAACATAACATGTTTTTAAATCTCAGACCCTTGGCTTTTTGAGTTTGTATTTACTTCTTAGAAGATAATAACCTCAAGAGGCATTGATTCTAAAAGTCTCTAGAACCTAAAATGTAGTAGGGACATCTTTTCTTTCAAAAAAGATAGCACTTTATTATATAGTTGTGGACTTGTGGGAACATTTTGGGACTATGCGTCACTGTTAGTTACGGGAAATGGCCACTATTTTTGGCAATTCATGTGGATAAGAAACCAATTTGAGCCATCCCTTGGAGCATCGGCAAGACAAGGGTTGGTTGCTCTGAATCATATACTTGGCCCACTTATGGTGCCGTTATTAGGGGACAAGTACCCTCTTTGCTGGACCTTAATTGCAACTGGCAAAGCAGATGAGTTTGCAAATGACTGGTAATCCATTAGCCATTTTA
The DNA here is from genome assembly GCA_001974805.1 of Corchorus capsularis. Taxonomy (NCBI): domain Eukaryota; kingdom Viridiplantae; phylum Streptophyta; class Magnoliopsida; order Malvales; family Malvaceae; genus Corchorus; species Corchorus capsularis. The sequence continues at coordinate 22,552 of AWWV01012321.1, read as the reverse complement.
CTAACGTTGTACCATATTTGACCTGTTGATACCTCAAATACTACAGAAATAGCGTGTTCGAAAACAACCTAAAGTACTGTAAAAAGAAACAAAGGTAAAATTACTCATGAGATACAAGGACTTCGTGAACAGTATTTTACCCAAATATTTGAAATAAATGAGAAATGCATGTCCTATAAAATGGTTGAGATTTGAATCAGCCTTAAGCGAAGTCAGGGAAAAACTTGGAAAGCATAATGGTAGCAGTCTTTTCTACTTTATACACATGCACATAACTTACATATATATTACACCAAAACCAGCAAACGGGTGCTCAGAAAGAGGAAAATCCTTTAGCACAAAGGAGATCGGATCTCGAGTCTGGTTGATGAATCACGACCTTGTGATTAGAGCGTGATTAACAGCTTCCTTGGTCCCTCAGGTCCAGCCGAAGCAGTAGAGGATCGTTCCCGGCTCGGTGTTCATCGGGCTGGGATGGTAACAAGGTTGTCTGACAGACTCCCCCATTCTTAAGCCTTTATTTTGAACAAAAGAAAGAGGGAAAACGGCCTTCTGACAGGACGGGGGATGACAAAAATATATCCCCTTCCGATAGATGACATAAGACTCCTTAGCAATAACCTCAGTAAGCTCCACGGTAAGCTTTCTCAATCATAACAGAGCTAACAACATTCTTTACAAAAATATAAAAACATTCACAGCATGAGTTTGGCATCAATGTGGACTTACATCGTAGTTTAACATCTTCACTATGGCTACATACTGAGCTAGGAAAAAAATGGATACTGGATTTAGAGTGCTCAAAGCCACATGCTGCCAAGATGGTATGGGTGGCAAGCCTAGCAATCTCCTTAAATGCATCAACTCCTGCAGACAGAATGCATCTTAAATTAAAAGATGAAAAAAAAAAATCTAAAGATCACAATAGAGTGGAATTTATAAGGGCAATGTAAGAAGAAAACATTCAGTTTTTGCGCATAATACAAACTTATCAACGAACAAAAAAAGAGAGAAAGTGTTTCTTTTTTCCACAGCAACTAATCAAGAGAAAAAAATGCAGCAGACTTGGTAAAAACTAGAATTCTTCTGGTCCAGGAATTCAGGATGATAGCACATCTCAAGACTCAATATCATCACCTGACTCCATGGTCTAACGGTTCCAGCCTTCTTAACCAGATATGCATTATTGTTAAGAATTACCATTCCATTTAATTAATTCTTTTTCAAGAATATATTAAAATACTAACTTTCTGCTCTAGTATTAGCATTTTTCTCAAGACATTTGTTAGAGTAAAACCTTTAGAGTAATATAGTCCAATCATAGTAATCATAATAATTCCTCCTATAGTTCATCAAAAAAAATAATTCCTCCTATAGAGAAAGAAAAAGGATCATACCTAATCGCTTGTCTTGGCTTAGAAGCCTTAAATTGAGTTTAACAAGAGATTGGATCTCACTTTTGACATTATCATCTTGTCCATCCTTGCTTTTGGAACTCTTCCCCATCCTTGTTCTCCCCTCAGGTACATCTAATTTAGATACACCAACCTCTGACTTCGAATGTGATGAACCAGTAGATCCTTGTAACACTGAACCAACAATACTTGAACAAGAATAACCATCCTTGCTTGCATGAGAAGATGATCCTTGACATTTTCTTTGATCATTATTCACAAATGGTCTCACACCATTTACATGGCAGTCATCATTTTGTATATAGAACTTAGTAGATGATGGAGATTGGAAAGATTTAGGGGAAAGAGGAGCAAGAACTCTCTCACTGGATTCTACATTCATAACCGTTCCCTTTTGCTTTTCCATCTCTGGATATTTATGCTTTCCCTTTTCCCTTTCACGATGATAATACCTGTGCTGCCTCTGTTTTCCCATGCTGTCCTCATTCCTACTTTCACTTTGCTGGATTTTTGATATATCAAGACCTGAATTGCTTATTGCTTTTTTTGATGCACTCCCCAGGCAAGAAGGTTTTGTTGAGGACTGTTTAAGACTACTAGTCTTTTTATGCTTGTTTTGCATTGACTTGGCAATATTCATCATTTTCCATGCCTTCTCTGTATCATACAGATCTCCCTTAGGCTCAACAAAACCATCTTGCGAAGTTGATGGTTGACTTGTAGAAGAGGATGATTGTGGTCCACTGGAACTATTATCTAATAATGAAGTGTGTGCAGTCTTACCTTTCCTAGAACTACTACCACCAGGTTCACCCAAGCTAGGAGAGAAACTTAATGATCTACTCTGCAACGCACGCCAATTTTCACGAAGAGCTCGTATGCGGTTGTGCACATTTCGACAACGTCCCAATGTTCTTGCACCAGATTGGGTAGCACCAGATTGGGTAGAATTGCACGCATTATTCCTATTTCTTTCAGTTGGACCACTTACTTCATCCGCAGCAATGCATTCCCTTTGAGGGATGAGTGGAGGTAGCAGACTTGCATTATGTCCACCAAGTACTGGAATATTTGACTCTTGTACTATATCAAAAATTGAAGCATTTGCCTCTACAAGTAATTTGATATTAGTACTTCCAGGTATTACGTTATCATCAGTGTCAGTGTCTACTTCATTTTTGTTGTGTTCAGACCGAGAAAGAGCACAGTCATGACAAAACCAGTCACCATCAGGCACAGTCGCACCCAAGCCAACACAGTAAGTATGAGCAGCCGAATCACAGAGATCACAAAGTAGTAAAAGACTTTCGTCAGATATACCATGGCACACACTGCATTTAGATTCTGAATAAGGATTAAAAGGACCAGATGTTGCATTTCCATACAGATGGTAAACCTGAAAAAGAAACAAATATCAGCATATAATAGCATCAAAGTAGTAAATGAGTTAGAAACCTTTTCCCTTCTCTTAAAAAAGTTTACCAGTGAATTCTGACACTTCAAGCTGACAAAACAGACCTGATGTCTAACTAAAGAATAGACCAACTTTCTTCTTTGGTCATAAGAAAAGGCTAACTTGGGTGGTGATGTTTTGCACTTTATCTCAAGCTAGGAAAGACACATCTTTATTTAAGTGAATGAAGACAACCCAACACTATAATACAGCCTATATGTAGGGCTTACTATACGATAGTGGAGAGGAAGATATGATCATATTATCTCAGGATTCTATGATCCAAGCAGTGGGAGGTTGAATTGACTTAGAATTTTTCATAAGTCCAGACAGAGTTTTAGATTGTAATGAAGAAAACATACAAGCATATAATATCTAATAATCTTTTTTAGGGAACAGATGTAGAACAAGCAACAAGGGAAATATTAACTGCTTTTAAGATTTCGACAAGAGTAAAAAAATGCCCAGCGAAAACTAGGAACTCAAAATAAATGCCCCTTTAAGGTAAGCTTGTATCTAGTGGTGCCCTTAACACCAAACCAAAGCTTGAATTTAGCAGAGCAAAGATCAATTATAAGAAAGAGCAATGCCGAAATGCTAATTATCCTAGTAATGTAACTCGTCTCGACAATTTATAATGCTTAAATTCTAAGAATATTATTCTTAGAGCTCAATTTAGCTGAGCGAACCAATTAAAATCGGAGACCCGAAAAAGAAGCGTGACCTGATCTCGTTGAGGGACGTTAACGAGGCGTTCGGTGGCAAAGACACCTTCCTTCGGCGGCCTACAAATGGCGGTGAACCTGCGCTTGCACATAGGGCAGCGCGACTCCACCTTGGCCCATTCCATGATACAAACGAAGCAGAAATAGTGATCGCAGCTGTCGATTTTGCCTCTGATGGCTCCTCTTCCACCGTCCGATAAGCATATTCCGCATATATCGGAATCTGAATCATCTTCGTAAGCTGATGCTTGTTCCTCCACCTGGATGATTGATTTGGAGTCGGGGCTTGTGAGTTTGAGGCGCTTGTTCGGCGAAGAAGATGGCGAGTTGGTTCTTGAGTCACCCGCCATAGTTTCTGCCTGACTCGGCCGTGTCGGTCCCTCGCGTTCACACCACAGATCATCATATACTTAATAAATAGAGTTTTGGAAATTAGATTGGGCCTATTGGGCCTCGCGCAAAACACCCATTGGGCTCCTCTTTAAGCAAAAGGGCCGCCAGCAAAATATGTTCCTCAGTTTACTACTCACAAATTATCAAAAAGAACCGACAAGGGGTTGGATCAAGTGGTAAGCGGCCTGTTTCAGCTTAAGCAGGTCTCGGGTTCGAGACCTTGCGTACGCAGCTGCCCCTGTTGGAAGACTCACCCACCATAACCAGGTGCGCGATCCGGGTCGGATCCAGCTGACAGATATCACAAAGTAGTCGACAGCGACTTTCATTAGCAGTACCATGGCACACACTGCATCTAATGTCTTCAAAAGGAATCAAATTCAACTATTCATAACTCATAATAACAAGAAAATAAAAAATGAAATGCAAATGTCTTCAACTGTTACTTACTGAATTCTGTCAATTATGTCTAAGAATAGTTGGATTACCGGAGAAAAGCTTAATCTTAGGCAAAATAGCATAACTTTTTCAACGGTTACTCGCTAAATTCTCGTATTGTAGTTAACCATAACTTTTTCAACTGAAACTTTTTATATATTCAAAAGACTGCAAAATGCTATTTCTACTCGCGAGTACAGAGGCAAATTAACAGATTAAACTCAAGAATAGAAGCAATAACTAACATTGATAATCAATTTCTTAAAAGTAAGCAGAGCAAATTAATTACTATATCAGATGAAACACAAACAGAAACGAGAGATGAAAATTAAATCATAACCTGATTCCCTTCAGGAGGGTTAAAGGGGCGTTTGGAGGCAAAGACGATGTTCTTCGACGGTCCATAGATTGTGGTGAAGCGGAGCTTGCAGAGAGGGCAAAAAGACCCACCTCACGATACAAACGAAGCAGAAGGTATGGTTGCAGCAGTCGATTGTGCCCCTGAGAGCAGGTTTTCCACGGTCTGAGAAGCATAAGCCGCAGCGGAAGTAATCAGAGTCACGGCCGTCGATTGATCGTCGTTGGCGTCGGTCGTCGAGGATGACGGGTTCGAATTTAAGAGTTGGGATTTGGAGGGTTTTGTTTGAGAAATCGCCCGCCATTTCTTTTCGGTGTCAGAATGAAATGGCTGGTTCCCTCTTCGCTCTTCCTCACGACTTGGCTCGCTCCACAATCTTATAAATCCTACTTGGACGACAAGCAAATGCCTTGGGCTCTGTAACTTATTGGGCTTTGCCTAAAATTATTTTGCCATTCATTTTCTTTTAAAGCTTACAAAAGATGGTCTCGAATTTTATTGGGCTTAGGCTTTGCTTTATTTTATTTATTTTTTCTTTGTATTGTAGATAAGAATCATTTTTGAAGGATGTAGTCATTATAAGAAACCATAATAATAGAAAGTGAAATTCCCTAAAAACCAATCTGATCTTAACATCTCATAAGTTGAAGAACAAATGAGGAGGGTATTTTGGTACTTTTATGTTCGGTTTTTTCATTATTTGGATTGATGATTGAGGGTATTTTGGGAACTTTGTGAAACAGTTACTATTTATGGGTCCCATTCTCAATAAACTAATATTTTTTGTTGGATTATTTATCTAATGATCCTCATACTTTTATGATTTATGCTATGTAGTCCTTTACAATTATAGGTTGGACAATTTAATGCGTCGGTTTTTATTTTTGAATTTTTTTTTTCTATTTGTCCGATTAAGATGATTCAAGTGTCTATTAAAAGGTAATTTCATGATCTACAATTTTCATGAAGAATTCAAAAGCCAATTTTAATGTTTTGATTCTAAAAAATGCTTCTGAAATTTTGTGGTTTTGATTGCTGGTCAATTTAATATCGTATAATTTTTTGTCCACATGTCTGATTGAAGTTATTGAAGTGTCAGTTAAAAGGTTATTGCATGATTTACGATTTTCATGAAGGACCCGAAAGCTAAATTTGATCTACGAGTTTCATGAAGGGTTCAAAAGGGAATTTTTATGCTTCAAGATCTCCATTAACAAACATTTTCTTATTTGGATTATTTATCAAATGACCCTCATATTTTTCTACTTTATACTACTTTGTACTTTACAAATTCTAGATTTTAATCTAACGTTTAAGATTTATTTTTTTATACTTTGTTCTATTTGCCCGATTAAGTTGATTATGTCTATTAAAAGGTAGTTTCATGATCTACAACCTTCATGAAGGACTCAAAAGCAATTTTTTATGTTTTAATTCAAAAAAATGGTTCCTAAATTTGGTCGTTTAGATTGTTGGTCTATTTAATACCATATAATTTTTGATCAACATGTCCGATAGTGTCGGTTAAAAGCTTACTGTATGATCTACGACTTTCATGAAGAACCCGAAAGTTAATTTGATCTACGAGTTTCATGAAGGGTTCAAAATGGAATTTTTATGTTTCAAGATATCCATTAAGAAAATTTTGCTTATTTGAATTAGTTATCAAATGACCCTCATACTTTTCTATTTTATGTTACTTAGTCATTTATAAATTCTATCTTATTCGATTTAACGCTTCATTTTTTTTCTTTGTTCTATTTGTCCAATTAGGGTTATTCAGGTGTCTATTAAAAAGTAATTTTATGATCTACAACTTTCATGAAAGACTCAAAAGCTAATTTTCATGTTTCAATTCTAAAAAATACTTTTAAAATTTTGTGATTTCGATTGACAATCTAAAAATTCACAAAACTTCCTTTATAAAATTTTCGACCCCGCAGCGAAGCGCGGGCCAAAAACTAGTGTAGATAAGAATCATTAAATGAAAATGAGAGGAAAAAAAATGACCATGCTCAGGGAGCTCATTACAAGATCTATTTTTAAGAGAGTCTGGGGTTCCCCATGCTATTAGCTAGCCTAACAGCTCAGCGGTGATCAAATAGGAGATTAATCACTAGGATGAACAAAAAAATTATATCTAATTTGGTGATGAAGTATGTACGTTTATTTTGTTTTTTTCCCCTAAGAGACACAAGTACTGAAATTTCATTAATTCGATAACTCTTAAACATTTAACGAGAATTTAACTCAAAAGCTAAAAAAAACTACTATAAATAACACGGAAAATTATTCAATACACCGTCAATGGAGTTTAGCAGACTACACATGTGACGTGTCTTTTAGGGAATAATTTTGAATTTTAAAAACAAAATTAATTCATACTCCTCATCCCGCATGGGGAGTTCAAAATTTACACCGTCAATGTATCAAACAATTACCCAAATAACATATGTATGCGGAACTAGAAATTTTTTCTTTGGGGGGCGAACTAGTATATATATACTAATATATACTATAATATAAACAAATGGATTTGATATCATGAGTTTAATCAACACCAGCAATACTATGGATAGAGTAGCAAAGAAACATTTACAATGAATAAATAATTTATCCTTAAAATAGATCGAGAGAAATTAAAGAAAAATTGAAGATGTTAATATAAGAGAGATTTAACTTATAAATATTACCTTGATCAGTATAAACATTCTTAGTCAAGAGCCAGCTTTGAGGGTGGGTACTAAACGTTCCTCTGGCATTGTGATACATAATGTTGATTCTCATGGGGGCTTGATGAAGAAGTCAAGGGAGAATGATATGGAGGTTGATGGTGAGACGAGTTCCAATCCTGAAGGTGTTGAGGCGAGTTCCAATCCTGAGGATGTTGAGGCTAACGCAGCTGAGGATCCAGGAGAGGAGGAAGAAAATATTGCAGCGGCGGGGATGGCCAAAAGTCATCTCGGTCACCTCGGTCAGTTTATTATCTTGCTAAGTTAATTAGATGTAATAAACCCCAATTTTTTTTCTTTCTGAAACCAAAAGAACTAGTAGTCAAATGGAGTGGATTAGGTCTCGTCTAGGTTTTGATTATTGTTTTACTGTTGATTGTAATGGTCGGTCTGGTGGCCTGGCTTTTTTATGGATGAAAGAAGAATGTATTTCCCTTTTGTCTTACTCGTTTTGGCATATTGATGTTTCTGTTGGTAGCTCTGATAAATGGAGATTCACGGGTTTTTATGGTAGGCCGGAGGCTGCTAGGAGACATGAGTCTTGGTCTTTGCTGCGTTCTCTTAGTACACAATCTTCTCTCCCTTGGCTTTGTGCTGGGGACTTCAATGAGATTACAGCAAATTCTGAAAAAGAGGGGGGAGCATTAAGACCGAATAGACAAATGACTTTGTTCAATGATGTTATTGATGAATGTGAGTTTCGTGCATTACCAATTGTGGGACCTAAGATGACATGGTCGCGCAAATTTCATGGGGAGCAGGTTTTTGAGCGTCTTGATCGTAGCTTAGCTACTCCTGCTTGGTGGGAGAAATTTAGTTTTTCTATGGAGGAGCATATAATGACTACAAAATCTGATCATTTACCATTACTCTTATCAATTTCTTCCCAACCTATTGTCAAGAAGAGTAAGAGGCGTTCTTTTAAATTTGAGAATATGTGGTTGGCCATGATACTTTTGAGTCAATTGTTAAGCAGGCCTGGACTAATATTGATGTGGATATTTATACTAAGTTGAAGAATTGTGGTAGCATTTTAAATAATTGGAATCTACAGGTTTTTGGAAATCTTCAGCGTAGTATAGTAAATAAAAGACAGGAGTTTAAGTCCCTGTTTGCTAGAGGGGCGACGGGTAACCAAGAAGTTCTTGAAATTTGCAAATCGGATTTAGACAAGTTATTGGCTCAAGAAGAACAACTTTGGCGGCAACGGTCTAAAGCTCACTGGTTACGTGAGGGAGATAGGAATACAAGGTTTTTCCATGCTATGGCTTCCTCTAGGAAACAAAAGAAGGTGATTCAGTCTATTGAGACAGAGGCAGGTGATGTTTGCAGAGATCAAGCAGATATTGAATCCATTTTTACAAGGTATTTTAAGGAGGTTTTTTCTACTTCGTACCCAACTCCATTAGCTATTCATGAGGTGTTGCAACATATGGAGGGTCGAGTAACCGATTCTATGAAAGTTCACTTGGATGCTGACTTTACCGCAAGTGAAATTCGTCAGGCGGTTTTTCAAATGGGAGGATCGAAGGCTCCGGGTCCGGATGGTTTCTCGCCATTATTTTTCCAAAGGTGTTGGCATGTGGTGGGTAAGGATGTGGTGCATTTTGCTCTTAATTTTCTCAATAAAAATGAACCCTTACCTAGTGTAAACCATACTAATGTTGTTTTGATTCCAAAGATTGAGAACCCAAAATCTCCCAAAGATTTTCGCCCGATCAGTCTGTGCAATGTGATTTTCAAAATTGTATCGAAAGCAATGGCAAATAGATTGAAGACAATTCTTCCGGATATTATCGGAGAGAATCAAAGTGCTTTCGTCCCTAAACGGATGATCTATGATAATGCTATGGTGGCCTTTGAAACTATTCATTTTATGCGTAACAAGAGACGCGGCCGTAAGTGTCATATGGCTTTAAAGTTGGATCTTAGTAAAGCATATGATCGATTGGAGTGGGGCTTTCTTAAAGAGTCTATGTGTGTGATGGGTTTTACACCTAAATGGATTTCACTAGTTATGCAGTGTGTGGAGTCAGTGTCTTACTCGGTGATTGTTAATGAGCAGAATGGTGAGATTTTCCGCCCAACTAGGGGAATAAGACAGGGAGATCCATTATCACCGTATCTGTTCCTTTTATGTATGGAGGGTTTCTCCACTTTAATTGATGCTGCTGCAGCTTTGAAAAAGATTCAAGGCATTTCGGTGGCGAGGTCTGCTCCGAGAGTTATACATTTATTCTTTGCAGACGATACAATTCTGTTTTTGGGAGCTTCGAGAAGAGATTGTGAGGAAGTGGTTTCATTGTTAGATACGTTTGAAGCAGCTTCAGGTCAGAAGATCAACATTGATAAGTCCTCTGTTATGTTTAGTGCCAATACACCGGAAGGAATCAGAAATGAGTTGATGACCTTTCTTGGAGTACAAAGAGTGATGGATAGAGATAAATATTTGGGTCTCCCAATTATGATTGGGAAATCCAAGAGTAGGGAGTTCCGATTTCTTAAGGATCGCCTTCAGAAAAGGCTTAGCAATTGGAATTCGAGACTATTTTCTAGAGCAGGGAAGGCAACTATGATACAGGCTATTGCTCAGGCTATTCCGATATATCTTATGAGTGTTTTTCAATTCCCTAAATCTTTCGTGCAGGAACTTAATGCTATGATTGCAAAGTTTTGGTGGGGAGGCTCATCTAATCGGCGTAAGATTCATTGGAAGCATTGGGAATCTTTATGTGTCCCTAAGCTCAATGGGGGATTAGGCTTCCGTGATTTTGAAGTTTTCAACTTGGCCTTGCTTGCAAAACATGGATGGCGTTTGATTCAAAATCCGGAGACATTGTGTGCACGATTGATCCGAGCTAAATATTTTCCTCGAGGAAATTTTTTGAAGGCAAAACTTGGAACAAATCCGTCTTTCCTTTGGCGCAGTTTATTGTCAGGGAGGAGAGTTATTATGGAAGGGTCGAGATTTAGGATTGGTTCCGGTGATATAAGTGTTTGGAGGGATAAATGGATTAATAAGCCATTTTCCTTTCAACCTCGGCCCAGAGTTGATTCCAATATGCCGGACCTGAAAATTTCAGCATTGATGGATTTTGATAATCACACGTGGCTTTATGAGGAAGTTTTAGATTTATTTGTGGAAGAAGACGCTCACCGCGTGTTTAATTTGGCAATTCCACGACATCCTGTTGAAGATCGATTGATATGGAATGCTACAAAGATGGGGGAATTTACGGTTAGCTCGGCTTATCAAATGGCGAGATCAGTAATAAGTCATCCAGGTTTGCCGGCAACTTCTAGGTCTCCATTATGGCAGTTTATTTGGACTGCCAATTTAATGCCGAAAGTATAGTTTTTTATATGGAGATTAGCTTGGAATATTTTACCTACTAAGGCTAACTTAAATGCCAGGGGTCTGAATATTTCTACGACATGTGAAGTGTGTGGAGGAGTAGAATCATCGGCTGTCCATGTTTTCTTCAGGTGTCCTCTTAGTGTCTTGGTTTGGGATGGTTCTTGTCCTTGGGTCATACCGTGGCTTGATCAATGGGATGACAACCATGAGTTTTGGGAGTTTATCCTTGGGAAAGCCAAGAGTGTTGGCCAATTTGAGAAGGTTTGTCTTATACTTTGGCTATTATGGAGTAACCGGAATCGGGCCGTTTATGAAGCATCTTGTTTATTGCCAGATGCAATTATTAAATCGATGACATGTTTGATGAATGATTTGGCTGTTTTGTTGAGGCAAGATTCAAATATAGTACAGCAGCCGAGGCAGGTAGTTTGGTTAGCACCTCCGAATGGTACTTTGAAGATCAATACAGATGCATCATTCTGTTCTTCTAGTGGGGAAGCAGGTCTAGGGGTGGTGATACGCGATGAAGAAGGGAAGGTGTTTGCTTGCGGGTCTCGCAGTTTGTTCTTTGTAGCTGACTCTTTATATGCAGAGGTCCACGCCATTCTTTTTGGCTTTGAGTTAGCACTTGAGTTTGGAGTTAATAGGTGTATTTTTGAGAGTGACTCCCTTGTAGCAATTAATGAAATTAACAAAAAAGATATAGTCTTTTGGGAAGGGGGTTGTTTGATTGATGAAATTAGAGAACTAGCTTCTTTGTTTGATTTTTGTGAATTCCAGTTTGTTCACAGGGAAGCTAATATATTAGCACATTCTTTAGCCAATACCAGGTTAGATGATGTGTGGTGCGGGTCGTTACCATCCGGTGTTTTGTAATTCTCTGATTAGCTTTTAATGAAAGCGATTATTTGATCCAAAAAAAAAAGTATAAACTAGACAATAAGGCTAAATTAGAAAAGATAAAAAATTAATGGGTGTCGGTGGCCAAAGCATAATAATACCACTTTTTAGTTGATGGAGTCCAACTAGTATAAAGAACTTTCACGGGGCTATGTTAATTTTGATTCCTTCTTCAGTCTGATTTTACAATTATTTTCTCGTAAATAAAAAAAACCAAACTTACATTGGGTGAGGGGGCCATGGCCACTGCTGCCCTCTCTCCCTCCGCCATCCAAACAAATAAACTAAACTTATAAGATAAAAATCATTTGCTCTCATTTTTTATGCCCCATTGTGTCTCATCCACCAAATAATGACATGTGTCCTTTTTTAGTTTTTAATATTATTCCTTGTTTGCCTAGTTAAATTAAATTTTATATTTTTATTCTAAAACCCTATGGGGAATATATTAAAATTTGGTATTAACCCTTATAAATAGTTATTTGTTGTTAATTTGAGACTAGACTTGGTCTTAATTGAGATTTTTACTATTTGTTAAAACTCGAAAACAAATAAGGTATAATACTAGGGACACGTTGAGTAATTTGGTGGTTAGGGCACAATAGGGCACCAAAAATGGAGACAGAGGATTTTGATTTAAACTTATATATATCCTTGGTGGTTTATTTTGAAATGGGTAGTTTTTAATCTTTTTAAAACTGAGTCAACTCGTGACACAAACTCAAGACTTCACATTATAATTAGTATAGATATATAATATAATATAAAATTGAGAATTCTAATTCAATTGCATAAAAATTTAGTACAATAATAATTTTTATTAATTAATTAATAATTAACAGATCCCGTTTCATTGCCGTTGCAAGAGAAGTTCACTTCGCCTTATAAACATTTACGAGTATTAATTATCATCATTAAGAAACGAGATGTTGGCTCACTTAAGAAAAGGACAATGAAAGACAGAAAGAGGAGGAGCCATCTCTCTGTTCTCTCTCTTGAGTCTCAACACTCAACAGCAATAAGTCATAGCCTACTTTAAGCACGACAAACTCCATTCCATATATGCTATTTTTCTATTAAAAGTAGCATCGCCTTCCAAGTTCCATCATTAATTTTCTTCATATGATCTACTCGTTCAATTTCTCTCTTTATAAACATTTTTGAATCTCTCTTTAATCTATCTAACTGTTCATTTTTCACAAAAAAAAAAAAAAAATCTATCTAACACACATACACTATTAAATATTAATACAGTAAATCCCCCTTCTATATATAATCTTCCAAGTTTCCAAGTAATATTTGCTTCCTAGCCATGGCAATAATAGGCAAAAATGCACACGTTCTAGTAATCCCCTTTCCAGCACAAGGCCACATGATCCCTCTCTTGGACCTCACTCATCACTTAGCCACCGCCGCCACCACCAATCTAACCATTACGATCTTAGTCACCCCAAAGAACCTCCCTCTGTTATCCCAGCTCCTCTCTTCTCACCCTCCAATCAAAACTCTACTCCTCCCTTTCCCTTCCCACCCTTCCATCCCTTCCCACGTCGAGAACTTCCAAGACCTACCTCCAGACCGCTTGACAGCCTTGATTCACGCCCTCGGCCAACTCTACCATCCTTTGCTTTCATGGTTCCAATCCCAGTCTTCCCGGCCTCCTTCCTTCATCCTCTCTGACATGTTCATGGGATGGACTCAACGTTTGGCTTCCCATTTAGGCATTAAACGCATCGTTTTTTCCCCGTCGGGCGCCATGGCATTTTCCGTCATGTGTTCCCTCTGGCTCCATCTTCCCAACCCCGATGCTCCTCATGATCAAACGGCTGTCATTGCGTTCGACGAAATACCAAATTGTCCTAAGTACCCCTGGTGGAAAATCTCCCCCACTTATCGCGCGTGCGTTGGTGGCGACCCCGCCGCGGAATTTATAAGAGATGCGTTTATTGCTAACGTTGAAAGCTGGGGTCTAGCGGTGAACTCCTTTGCTCAACTTGAAGGGCCTTACTTGGACCATTTGAAGAAAATTATCGGCCATGATTGCGTGTGGGCCGTGGGCCCGTTGCTACCCTTTCATAACAACAACAATCATGATTCTCGTAGTGGGTCCGGGCACATACAGAGAGGTGGGTCCAGCTCGGTATCGGTGGAGCGCTTGTTGACGTGGCTCGACACGTGTGATGACGACGAGGTTGTTTACGTGTGCTTCGGGAGTCAAGTCGTGTTGACCAATGAACAAACGGCGGAGCTCGCATCAGCTTTGGAGAAGAGTGGGGTCCGTTTCGTTTGGTGCATCAAGGAACCCACGAAGGTACACGTGGAGGGAAAATACGGCACGATCCCGAAGTTGTTCGAAGATCGGGTGGCTAATAGGGGACTTGTGATCAGAGGGTGGGCTCCGCAAGTTACCATACTGAGTCACCGAGCCGTCGGCGTTTTCTTGACTCATTGCGGGTGGAACTCGGTGTTAGAAGCTGTGGTGGCCGGCGTTACCATGTTGACATGGCCATTTGGAGCCGACCAATTCGTGGACGAAACGTTATTGGTTGACGAGCTTGGGGTGGCGAAGAAGGCGTGTGAGGGCGCACAAGGGGTGCCAAACGCGGATGAGTTGGCACGGTTGGTGGCAGAATCGGTGAGCAATAAGAGCCGAGTCGAGAGAGAACGAGTCGGGGAATTGCGAAAAGCAGCATTAGAGGCCATTAAAGAAGGTGGGAGCTCGGCTAAGGATTTGCAGGAATTGGTGAATCATCTCTGTTAAACTTAAAATGGAATGAAATTACATGTAGGTGTAGCTTTTTAGTTTGTCCGTTGCCGTGTATTTTTTTTATTAAATTATAAATTAAAAGTGCCTAAGTAATTTAATATTTCAACAAATTGCCGATAAATGTCTCGAGCAAAAGAGTGAGAAGAGAAGAGAGAGAAAAAGATGGCGTTAGTTTGCAAGGGTTTATTATCAGTTGCTAAAAGAGGTTTAAGCTCTCAACGTCCGTTCTGCAACCGCCCATCGTCGTCTTCAAATCCTCTGCTCAACAGACTACTTCAGCTGCCCAGCTCATTAATTAAGACTACCCTTAATTCAGACGACCGCTTTGCCCAAAAAAGTTCCAATTTTTCGTGGGATGCTCTCGCCGCTGGTCTCCCATCTTTTCCATCTGAGAAGGCTCAATTGGTAAAATCCTTAAACTGATTTACTTTTTTTTTAATGCTTTGTTTTGCTGTTAGTATGATTTTTGGGCATTAATAGAAAATGAAGAGATGTACTAGTTTTCTTTTATGTTTCGAATTTTGTTCTACAAAACCATATATCTGGGTTATGTTCATTTTCCATGGATACAAAAATTTTGAAAATTTCGAAGGTTCGATTGCAACAAAAACTATTCGGTTACAATATAGTATTAGGAAAAAGAACATTAGTAAATGACTATATGTACCCCTGTTTCAATTTAACTACTCGTATTTATACATATATCTCATTGGCATGTGCGTTTTTTTTTTTTTTTTTTTTTTTGGACATTATAGCCTGTTATATATAGGGGATTCATGGCAATGCCAGACATTGCATTGCGTAATGCGTAATAGAACCATTCTCTTTATACCACAGTTTCGTACTTCCAGCTTTTAAACCATATATACATTTTCAGTTTTCCATTATTTAATGTAGCTTAAGGTTTGATCATTCAGGTTTTGGAATGGAAATTGGAGAAAATGTTGAAGGAAAACGAGAGAGATTATGATCAATACTTGAATTTGCTGTCTCTCTGTTCAAAGGTTCGAAATGTTTCGCTTGCAATGCATGTTTTCACTTCCATGGAGGTTCATGGGATTAAACCAGCAACTCCTGTTTTCAATTCCCTTATTAATGCTTGCTTCTCTTCGAAAGATGCAATAACAGCACTCAGCTTATTTGAGATAATGCAGAGTTCAGAGGACTATAAACCAAATGCTGAGACTTACGAGGCTTTCATAATTGGATTTTCGAGTTTGGGAAATGCTGTTGCCATGAAAAGTTGGTATTCGGCAAAAAAGGCTGTAGGTTATTGTGCTAAGCTTCAAACATATGAATCTCTCATTTCAGGTTGTATTAAATCTAGTGACTTTGATGGTGCTGAAAAATTCTATGAAGAAATGATGTCCATAGGAATAATGCCTAATGAGCCCATATTGGAGAATGTGGTGGAGGGGTTTTGCAGGCAGAGAAAGTTGAATCAAGTTAAAGAGTTCTTGAAATCTTTTCTCGATGTTGGACAGGAGATTAGTCTGAAGATGGCTGAGAAGATTGTCCGTTTGTATTCTGAACACGGGAAGGTAGACGAAATGGAAGAGCTACTTTCAACTGTAGTGGAATCAGGTCAGGTTGTTGAAGTTTTGTTGCAAGTATATTCTGGGATTATAAGGATGTATGCCATGCTAAATAGATTGGATGATGTAGAATACTGTGTAGGCAGGATGTTTAAACAAGGATTATCATTTAGATGCTCTGATGATCTTGAGAAAGTTATCTGCTGTTACTTGAGGAAAGAAGCTTATGATAGGCTAGAAATATTTTTGGAACATATAAAGGGTTCTCATAAGCTTACAAAATCAACTTATAATTTGTTGGTTGCTGGGTATCGAAGAGCTGGGCTTTCTGAAAAGTTGGATTTGTTGGTAAAGGAAATGGAATTGGCTGGGATCATACCATCTTAGTTGGAACGCAGATTGTTATACAAACTGAATGAAAACCGAAGTCTCTCTTTGGGTTTGGCTGTGGGCATTCTTGCTTGTTTAAGTAGTGGTCTCTGTCCTGCGCAAGCAATGCTACAAGTGCCAAGCATCTAGTCAAGGCAACTTGTTCAAACAAAATTGAGCTCACTCTATCCAGATTTGAACCATTATATAGTGGTTGTTCTGTTTATTGTTTGCATCATATCAATGGAGCATTCAAGTAAGTGTTTCACAATCTCGAAACCAAGACATGAACCAAAGCTAATTGAAGTACCAAGTGTGAGGTTTTGATGCACCATTTCATGGGAGAAATTTCCAAGCATTGATGTTTGATGCATCTGTTTTTGAAATATAATTGATCTTGGAGCTGAATTTTAAACAATATATTGTTGTGTGTGTGTGTGTTTTTTTGGCAATTGTACTGAATTTTTAGTTAACTTGTAAATATAAATAAAATAAAGTAAAAACAGCTTCGCCCTTGGTGATTAAAAGATATGTGATGATGATAGATTAAAAGAAAACCGTCTTGCTGGATAATGATGATGATCATAATAATTCCTATAGATATAGAATGTTCAAATTAATTAGAAGTGATTTTGTTGCGCTTACCAATAACTAATAAAGCATGAATCGATCAATTTTTTTCCTGATTCATTCGTGAAATTAAGTGCCAATTTGAATCTTATGAACTTGTTATTTTACCGCTATGTTTAGCTTTTAAGTATGTTGGTACATATGATAAATTGAAAGCTCAACCGATAGAAGAACTAATAAAATTTCCCTCAATCGCTTTGTTGAGCTTTTAGTTCCTTCACTGTTTTAACGAAGGATTCCAAATCTTTGTGTGAGGTCCCTCCTTTCACCGCGGTCAAGGCTGCTTCACTCAGCTTCTTCGCTCGATCCTTCTCTGGTCTGCTCGCATCCACTGACTCAACCAACACTCGACCTAACTTACTAGAGTCGGGAATATTCTGAGTCGACTCACCTACTCGGATCCCAATCCCCCATTGATCAACCAACAACTTGGTATTTGTAAATTGGTCCGCACCCATTGGCCACGTCAGCATAACCACCCCCGCCGCCACCCCTTCCAGGGTGGAGTTCCAGCCGCAGTGAGTCAAAAACGCGCCCACGGCTCGATGCTTCAGAATTGCAACTTGCGGAGCCCACCCTTTGATTAAAAACCCCTTCCCGGCTACTCGATCCTCGAATCCCACCGGAATCACGCCGTGATCGCCTCCCACCTGCCCGTCCCTGGGTTCCCTCACGGACCAAACGAAGTTGACCCCGCTTTTCTCGAGCCCCGCCGCCAGCTCATCGGTTTGCTTACGGTTCAGCACCTGATGGCTTCCGAAGGAGACGTAGACCACCGAACTGTCCTCGCGTGCATCAAGCCACGCCATCAACTCTTGACACGGCACCGAACTGGACCCACCACGATTCGTTAGGTCCATGGCATTGGCATCATCGCCGTCACCATCTTCGTCTGGCACCATTAGGGGCCCGACTGCCCAAACCCGATCATGGCCCATCTCTTTCTTAATATGGTCAATGTAAATGCTCTCTAAGTGGGAGCACGTGTTGAGCACAACCCCCCAGCTTTTTAAATTAGCGAACCAGTTGTCTCTGTAATATTCCTTTTCTGGGTCTCCATCTTTGAGATACCTGTACATCAAGGTGATTTGATGACATGGGAATTCCGGGGAATTAGGGAGTCCGTTGAACGACACGATGTGGTCAACGTCCTCGGGGTCATCGATCCTCGGTGGTTCACGGCACATGGAAAAGTTCAAGGAGATGGAAAAGGAACCGGAAGGAGAGAAGACGAGACGTGGGACTCCTAACTCGGAAGCGAGACTCAGAGTCCAACCCAGGAAGAAATCGGAGATGATAGCAAGAGGAGGCGAAGCGTGGGAATGAAACCAGTGGAGCAGCAGAGGGTAGTGAAGCTCACGCAAGGCACGCATTCTGGGAATGAGGCCAAATTTCGCCGGAGGGTCAGGAGCGGGGAGAACCAAGGGGTGGAGGGAAGAAGAGGCGTGACGGGATAGGAGTTGATCGAGAAGATGGAGGTTGTTGGGTGTGACCAAAACGGTGACCGTTAAGCCGCGGTTGAGCAACCGGTGAGTAAGGTCAAGGAAAGGGATGATGTGGCCCGCTCCGGGAAACGGGTAGACCAGGATATGTACACCGGCGTTGGCCATGGCTGATGGGCGAGGGCTCGCTAGTCGCTACAAAAAATTGATAAACTTTACTAAAAATCAGGTTGGGTTGGCCACATATATATATAGTATCAAATTGTTGCTTGTAAGCCATTTCCGAATAGCTTTATTCGAGTGAATACGTCATGCCTTACGAAAAACGGAAAAAGCCATGGATTTATAATATATATACAAAAATGAAATAGCAAAAGGTTTGTTAGCATTTTCTACTTTACTAATAATGCTGCTATAGTTGCTAACTTGACTTATTTTGCCTTTTCTTCAGGGCCTTGGTTGAGGACTCATTGATCAACTGTCCAAGCAAAAGTTGGTCCCAAATCTGTAATGGATACGCAATACAGGTGATTAAAAGAAAAGCTGAAATATTTTTGATTCTATTGTTTTTAGCACTACTTCCTAGAAAAGGTAATGTGTTCAAAGTTGGGGTTACAGAACAGATATTTGAGTTTGATCGAAATCATACTTTGTTATCTGAAATTTTTACTCTGCTTCACTTTACTGTGCTTCACCTGAATTGAACCAAAATATCTAACTTGCTTAACTAGAGGGTTAATTTCAAGAATGCATTAATTATTGTAGTTTCTAGCTGTGAATTGTTGTTAATTCTCTGATTTCCCTCCCATGTTTGGAATTCAAAATTGATTTGTGTAGAAACCCTTTGACAAGATTTGACGTTTCATGAGAGGGTATAAGACAATCTCATACAGCATATGTCATACCATATACTAGAATAATGAAAACAAAGAAACTTTAATCATAGTAGGAGGAGGAGGAGGCTAGGAGCTAGAAGAAGGGTTGCATGTTTTAATTTTCATGGAGAAGGACGTCATGATTAATTGTGGATAGGAGGTTTATGTGCAGGTGGTCCGGTGTAGTCTTCTACCATAACATTCATTAGTTCTTTGGCAGCTTCAAGAGGCCTCTTGCTAGATTGAAGTTTCTGATCAGGGGAAAAATTGTCAGATTCTTTGGGAACTAGTTTTCGCGTCGTCGGGGACCTTGTCCTTGAGAAACATTTCAAGCTGCCTTTGAGAGAAACAGGCTTGGAATTTTGGAAGCAGAGCTGGCTTTTACATGGAAGATGCTTCCTAGAAGCCTTTGGGTTTGCACAACTTTGGAATTTTACCTTCATCAGGTTTCTGTCATCCTATGTAATCATAAAAATTTCATCAGAAAAAAAAGGAAGATGCAGTAATTGCTGTTGAAAAAGGAACAAGAAATGAAAATAGTTAACAAATTATCATCTTCCAGCAGCAAGAGACTAGAGATCAAAAACCTGATTTATAAACTTCTCTTGTGAGCTCCTTATCTGGTTGTTTAATGCATATCTACCCTTTCCTGCATCAAAACATTGAAATATTCAAATTGAACCAAAACAAAACAAGACGAAACCCTCTATTCCATAGTCCATACTGAGCAGTCTCAAATTAACTAAAGGAGTTAACACAATAACACAAGTCAAAATCATCAACCCTCTCTTAAAAAAATTGAAGAAATAAAGAATAAACCTTTGTCACACCACAAAATTTGAATTTCGTTTACACATTCAATTTCTATTGCATACATACAAGTATGATATTTTTTAGCACTTGTATTCACTACAATTCCCTACCAAAAAAAAAAAAAAAGGAAAATCTAGGAACAAAATTGGAAGCCTCTATCCTGAAGGATTTCACTTCATTAATTTTCCTCAATTATTCTTTGGCGGATGGGATTTTGGGACATGATAATCAGCACTAAAAGCTGTAAAACCAGCAATTTTGGCCTTCTCATGATGATGACGAGGATTTCTATTTCTCAGTTTACAATTAACGTTCAAAGTTCCTGTTTTCCCTCTATGGCTACTTTTTCCAACAGATTGTTCTGCACCTGAAATCTTTGCACTCTCTTCTCCATCTGCACCTTCCACTGCCATTGCCTTTCTGTCTAAACCCCATTTTAACATCATTTTCCTTCCTTCAAGCCTAGTATTCCCCACCTCTGCCTCTGCTGCCGCGGGCACGGCATCATAAACTTCCTGCTAAGACATTGATTTTTAAGATATTAAAACTCAATTTGATCAACTTCCCCTGTATGATTAAGAATGCATTAATTTGTGACAAATTGTTCAATTAAATATTAATAACCGTACCTTCACTAATTTTGCCAGGTCTTTTCTTGCTGGTTGAACACCACTTCCATGATCTGCAACCAATTTTCTCTTCATAACTGCAAAAAAGATGGTATATATATTAGCATTCCTTTCCCTAGTGAAAAAGGGGGTAAAAAAATGCTTTAGAAGAAGGAAAATATGCTTATATACCTTGGCTATGTGCAGTTGACTCTCCTATAAGTACCAAAATGAAACCAAGTACAAAGCCAAAAGACCTTGTTGACACCATTTTTTCTGTTCTTCCTTTCTTTAGGAATGTTTGTGTCAACGAAACAGAGAAAGGGAATCAAATGAAAGGGAAGAGGAGGGGTCTTTATAAAGTTTTCAAACCCAGGTCAAAGCTAGGGGTTCTAACACTACTCACTTTTTCTTCTTTGTCTGTCTTTGATAAAATCTATACTAGCAAATAATATTCAATTCATGCATTTACTTGGGGAAACTCAAAGTATGAATATACAAAAGCGGTGGTGAACAAGCTTTGAACAAGAAAGTTGAAAATCGTTATTAGTAGTATTTTTCTTCTCTTATTTCTAGTTTTGCTACAAATCAATGTTAGGAAAAAGGCATATGATCGCGTGAAATGGAAGATTTGAGTGTTGAGTGCTTGTCTGCCGCCATGCATGCAACGAGGAGAGATTGTTTGGTGGCCAAGTTTTGCCGAACACAAAAACCTAGGGGCTTTTCCGGTTTTTAAACTTCTAGTCCCTATGTTTTTAACAGTTTTGAGCTTGTCCTGGAGCTTTTGTTTGCATTAATATGATAAGCTGTTAAAAGAAAAGTAAAATGGGATTCCTAGCACATAAGCAAACTCAACTTGGCGTCTGGCACTGTTTCTTATGGCAGTGGAAGGTTGGAGGGTTAAAAAAATTATACTAGTACTACTATAGTTTAACAAGTTTAATTCCCCATTCAAAGTAATTAATATATTGAATAATGTTTGAAGTTTGAAGGGTAATTTGATTTAGTTGGATAGCTTTGACTGAGATTCTGAGGTACCATGGGGAACTGCAAGAAGTTTTGGAAAGACTTGGTTAGAAAAAAAATATGAAATACTACATATTATTATACTAGTGTAATTTTAAGTTACACACTTTGATAGTGGTAGCTAGGGGAGAAGTAAGACTAAATGGACTCAAAGCTTAGTTTAGACCCAGATTAAGTTTTCATGCTTTCTCCATATAGGTGGTGTTTGGTATACTGTATTATTTCAAAATTCATAGTGATCTGCACTCGGTGATTAAGTCATCATGTATTGTAAACCTCCTCCTTTGCATGTTGGGGAGTTGAGGCATCTGCCAGGAACAGTGTCTCCCGACCAGTATTGAAAAAATCGGACCGGATCGGAAATTGATTTCCTATAGAAAGTTGGGAAAGTCGAGAATCGCCCATTGATCGGTTAAATTGACAGTTAAATCGATAATCGAATCGGATTGAGTCGAAAGAAACGAATTTAATCACTATTTTAATATAAACAATTAATTTTAAAGTAATTTATATTTAAACATAATAATTTTCTATAATTTTTAACAAAATGATTGGACTGGCAATTGAACACAATCGACTTCCTAACCGGTTCGCCGTCCGGTCCAATTTTTTTAACATTGCTTTAGACTTCTAATGGAAACCACTTCCATTACTCGGGTTATGACCTATAATATATATATATATATATATATATATATATATATATATATACTAT
>AWWV01012320.1:0-23074 GCA_001974805.1 Corchorus capsularis | reverse complement strand
TGGACAATTCATTTAGTTTAAATAGGTATGGATATGTCAATATTAGCAAGAGGACTTTAATATTTGATTAATGATAAATAGATATTTGTTTTTTACTTTTTTTTAAAAAAAAAAACATACTTTCAATCCAAAAATTCCTTTACCCATCCGGGGTGTCGCTACTCCATGAATTTTGATATTATTTTGTTTGAATGATTGAAATTTGAAAGTTTGAAGATTAAGAAAATTGAAAATTTTGAAAATTAAAGAAAAAGACAAAATAATCCAAATAGGGGCAGTGTCTAGTAAAAATGGGCGATATTTAATTATTTCCATCATATATTTACACATGACAGAAAAGGAATTTTGTTGCTGTCATGAATCCTGCGATTTATATATATCAAAATAAAAAAATGTCAACTTGCAGTTTTTACTTTGGAAAAAAAAAACCTTGAAGTTTGTGCCATGGAATTTCTTTTTCACCTTATAAGTGGGCCTCCAACTCCTTACATGTCCTTCTGCTACAAAACCCTTGGCCCAAATATATATGCACATTACCTCAATTGTACTTAAATTTTCATTCAATTTTGATGCCTAGGTGGGAACTGAAGTAACAACCTATATATCTTTTTTGTTTTTGAAGAAACAACCTATATATATCTTAAGAATTGTGTGATCAAATTGGCACATGTAAAAATCATTCTTATTATAAGTTGTTATTTTTTCAAGTTTGATGTTTATTGTGAAAATGTTATTAGTATTATTCTCTCCATTGCACTGCACCATATATATATATACTACATATTATTTTTGTCCCCTATAGAATTTACTAACAAATCCTTTCAACTTTTAATCTGGAACAACCTTTTCCCCCCATTTTAATTTTTTCTCAAATGACTTATTACTTTAAAATCCTTCTAATCTTAACCTTTTTTTCTAAAATACATTGTCTTTTTATGTAATTTTAGAATCTAACTTAAATTAATAGTGTTCCCACTATTTTAAATGCATGATTAATGGTGTTCCCACATTTTTAAATTCCATATATGCTAATCTATTGACTATTGGGCTTTATGAGGATTCTGTAATTTTATGTGTTGCTCAAGCATTTTTTCTTCTTCAGCCCATTTTTCCAGTCCATTTTCATTAGTCCGTTTACGGTGTGCACACAAATATTTAGTTTACATTTAGTACGACCCCTATGATGTATTATTTGATAATTGGGTGTGTTGGGTTATTAGAGTAAATTGCATTTTCTGAATTTATTAACATACTAAGTGTGTTTTTTATAGACCATGTTAATTGTTTTTTCAAGACGATGCTTGCTGAAAGCTTCTTTCAACTTTTCACCTGGGACAATCTTTTCGTCCTGTTTGGTCTTTTCTCCATTTGCTAATTACTTGATAATCCTTATGTTCTATACGGTTTGTGTTGGATTGTGAAAGTAAATTTCGGTTGTGTTGATTATTTTTTAGATGATTAACTATGTTCACACATATTAGTGTGTTATAATGGACCATATTAACTGTTAAGGACAAATGATCCTTTCTACACTTGCCTATCTTTTTGGGGTTTTTTTTTTTAATTAGAAGAGTTATAGTTGTTTAGCTAAAGACCCATTTTTATTCTATACTCATCTAACTCCATTAATAGTGTGAAAAATATCAGCATATATTGAACTGTTTAGAATGAATGCAAGCACTTTTAAACATACTCTATTTCACTTTAAAAAACAAGAAAATGACTGAATAGATTTACAACGCCTCATATCTTACTTTCTGTAATTGTTTATAAAACAGATACATCAAATAAACAAAAATATCTCACATAAAAACATGTCTGTAGCGCAAGAGCAGGCTATTCCTCTTGTTGCTATTATGAATGTTTAAAACAAAAAAAATCTTGGATTGTTGGATTATAAACGGCTTAATGAGCAAAAAGACCCATGAACTTACACTGAACCGTCAAATAAGCCCCTAAACTTTTATTTTGACCAAATAAGCCCCTTAACTCTTAAAAAAATCCAAATAAGCCATGTTGCTAAGGCTAAATGCTCAAATAAGAACTAAATGTTTCAAGATTTTCTCAAATATGATCAAAATACACAATTTCAACAAATTAGAAAACATACTTAATATTTTTTTACAAATTGGATACAATACAAGTTAATACTAGTGTGTGAGATATATATAAATTGAAAAGCACACGATAATTTTATATCATATTACATTTAATGAATTTATTTTGATTAATAGGGTTTGATTTTTAATTAACATGATAATATCATTTTTCTATCAAATTTAACGTGTATGCATGAGAAGCATTGATTTTCATTTAAGGATTCCCTATTGTAAAAATTTGCTAAGTATGTGTTCTAATTTGTTCGAATTGTGTATTTTGATCCTTATTTGAGAAAATCTTAACATGGTTAATCCTTCTTTGAGCATTTAGTCTTGGCAATAGGGCTTATTTGGCATTTTTAAGAGTTTAGGGGCTTATTTGGCCAAAATAAAAGTTCAGGGACTTATTTGATGGTTCGATGTAAGTTCAGGAGCCTTTTTGCTCATTAAGCCGATTATAAACAAATATTTGTGGGTTGTTGTTCTTGTCATATCAACAATATATAAAACGATGCTTATATAGCAATTTCATACACAAACCTAAACACAAAAACCATGCAAAAAACTAAAAAGATTTAATATCATGGAGTTTCCATCTCATATCTAAATTATAAAAATGGATATTGATTTTAACAACTAACAAGTAAGCATATGAAGAGTTGCACCGGCATGATAATAAATGGAGGGATTGTTAAAATATATTAATATAGAAAAAGAGAAAACACATGAAACTGAATTTTATTAGACAATTCCCTAAAAAATAAAAAGAATTTCATTAGACAATTCACCTATTCTATCTCTATCATCATTCTATATCAAGATTTTCTAATAGCTAACCAAGATGTCTTGGACATTTGTGCTTAGCATAATTAATTCATTAACTACTCATCATCATCTATACTACATATCAAGACTCGATGGCCCGGGCACTGTTTGATTTTGGTTTTATTGCCCAATAACAGCGCGCTACGTCACCTCATCAGCTCCCAATTTTAAGACCCAATTTGAAACCCGCAAATCCATTTTGACATCCAATACCCACCCCGAGTTGCTCCTTGGTTTGCTTTCGATTGATTCCACGATTTCAGGCTTTTCTTGTTTTTGGTCTTCAATCCTTACCCACTACCCCCATTTCCCGCGATTCCCATTTCGGGTGGAGTTGTTTGTTTACCTGCTCCCTTTCTATTTCGTCTCTCTGTTCGTCTCCTCTCCAGATTCTTCTCAGTTCTTTTGTTTCTTTCCCATTTTTCCATTTCATAATTTTCATGTATTTTGATTCATCTTTGTCTTTGCGAAGAGATGAATAATGGAAAGGAGGAAGAGAGGGACATGCCATCAAAACGCTAGCTCTGAGTTTCGCAAAATCAGAACACCGGTGCGTTTTTTTTCTCTCGCTTCTTTTATGCATTCTTCACTGTCATGTCTTTCTTTGTTGCTTGGCGTTATTTCTAAATTCTTCCAGGGATTTATCAGTGAGTTTGTGTTTATTCTCTTATTTCATCTTTCACTCTCTCTCATCAATTATACAGATCGATGTTGCCTGCATTTTCAGTCTCGACTCACTCTGTTTCAAAGCAAATAACGGTAAATTCAACAAAACCCAAGTGCTTATTTTCTTCCTTCTTTTTTAATAATTTTGTTTTTTATTTGATTTGTTTTTCATTCTGTTTGGAATTTATTAAAAAAAGGGTCGAGAAGTCGAAAGCACTATAACTCAAGGCAAATCGGGAATTATATTGCCTATGCCACCACTCTTCTTCAGGTAATTTTCTCTTCCTTTCCCTCTTCATATTTTTCCTTTTTCTGTTTCCTCATAAAAAGGAAATTGTGTTACACCATACTAATTGTTGTCATTAAATGGGGTTCTGAAGAATGAGCAGATCTTTGAAGGTTTGGTTTTAGACATTTTTATATGTTTAGTATATCACTTTGGCTATGGAAATCATGTTAGAGTGGTAATATTGTCATAGGTTGTCCTCAGTAGACTTTTATTAGGTTTTTATTTTGTTTAAAACTAAGACACGTAATGGAATTTAGGCTGCTATTTTATTGAATGAATTTTACTCATGCTATTTTATTGACTTTTATTGATTCTGTTGGTGAGATTTAGTAGGAAGATTGCATTGTGCCTTCTGGGGACAAAAAAGGTTTTTATTAGATTTCCTTTGTTTATATCAAGTTAAATAGTTGCCCTGAGTTTTCCTCTTTTACTTTGTGTGCTGGATTAGCGGTGTTTTTGGACTGTTCTGTGTTTTATTTTTGTTGATGAATGCAATTTTGTGTGGGAGAAAGGATCTAATTAGATTGTTCTTAAAGCGATCTTGGCTGTATTTTATTTTTCCCCATTTTAGTTGGCAGTTTGGAATTGGAGGGGATTTGCCATCAAAAAAGGATATTCTGGATGAGTTGACAAGTCTTAACAGAAGCTTTTCAATTGGAGAATAAGTTCTCTTCTTTTGTCTTGGTGTATATATTGTTTCATACATGGTTTTGAGTAGTTAAAGACAATGCCTTTAGCTTTAGTATAATTTATTTTACCCAACTAAAGGCCTTTGTTTAAAAAAACAAATTAAAGCCTAGTAATTTTTTTTCTCATGTATTGAATTTTTGTTCGAGGTGGCAGTCATTGACTTTATTCTTTCTCAACAATGTCAAATTGGAGAATAGCTATATTAATTCTTTATCTATATTCTTGATGTCTATAGTTTTATTTGCTTACAACCCATTTGCTAGCGGTAAACTTTGTTTAGAATTGGGTTCATTTTAGGATGTTTAATTTCAAAATCTAATTTAACATGACTAAATTTGCATCGGATTTTGGGTGTTTATTTTGAGTTTTGTTATAAATCATGTTATTCTTTATACCACCTTATCTTTAAGAATCTAGCATGTAAGTTTGTCTCTCTCCTTCCACTTGGTCAGCAAGGTACATGTTTTTAAAGATAAAAACTAAAGGAATTTAAAGATAAAAATTGAGCTTATTTGGTGATAGTATAATTTCAGTCTTCTTGAACTTGATTTAACAATTTTTTCAAGTGTCTGATATTGATGTGTCAGAATGGAACTTTTTGAAAACTTGCACTGTCTGAGTTTAAGTCATTAGCAATGTAACTAATTTCTAAAGCAGGTTCCAACTTTAAATATAAATTTTTGTGACTTCCTTTTAAAATGCCTGCTATATGACCGCATCTTCTTTCACCCGTAATCAAGGAGCTGCTTCTTTCTTTGGTTTCAGGTTGAGAGTAGTGGACATTCCATCTTGAGCAACAAAATTATGAAACAGACCTGAGAGCTTAGGTAATTAGTCTGATTATTTGCCCTTTTTTCCTCCTTTTTGCAATATATGTCCGTAGCTTATAACTTCTTGGGTTTCAGTTTGGTTTTCTATTTCCATATGTTGAGAGTTTGCCTGATACGCCTGGGTTTTCTATATTTTATTTTTGATACCTAAGTTGAGCATGGGGGATTTGGTCAATCAGAGATCAGGTCCAGCTTGATACCAGTTTGTTCATTTTAGTGATCATGATCAGTTATTGAGAGTCATTTCTTATTGTATGCACTTTGATGAATTTGATTGAAACAAAACTGATTATGGATTCCTTTCAAGCAATCTCTCTTATGTTTAACACGTTTACTTATACAGATTTATTAGTTGTTTAACATCTAACAATATGAATCATTCGTTGTTCACTACTTACTAACTGGGTCAATATTTTGAAGGTCATACCCTCGAAAGATTGCTTGAAAGGAATCCTAAACCCACTGTTGAGACATCAACAAGAATCTTTTGGAG
This sequence comes from Corchorus capsularis, assembly GCA_001974805.1. Taxonomy (NCBI): domain Eukaryota; kingdom Viridiplantae; phylum Streptophyta; class Magnoliopsida; order Malvales; family Malvaceae; genus Corchorus; species Corchorus capsularis. Next base: position 17,182 of record AWWV01012320.1, on the reverse strand, counting down.
GTCATGGCCTCGAAGGGTTGTTTATCTCTTGCGTCTCATATACCATATAGGTTTCTATTTCTCTTTTGTCTTGGATGAGTAAATGCACCTGGAGACGACCAATTTTCGTTTCTTAGATCCAAGCTTAGATGGTTTGATTTCTTCTCTTTCCCTCTATTTTTTCTCCCTTTGTTTCTCCCTGCCTTAAGCTTCTGTGTTTTGTTTTTTACCTTTGGATTTAATTTATGCAATTAAATTCAAAAATTTTCAATATTTTGGAGGTCATAGTCTCGAAAGATGATTCGTGGTCACAACCTCAAAATATTTTCCCATTGCTTCGTCGTCTCATCTCCCCATTTTTAATGTTTCTTATTAATTTCTTATACATTTCTCAATCTGTTATTCCTTTGGTGATCTATTGTTCCTTTCATTGATTAGTATTTGTTGTTATCATTTGATTCTTTTTTGTTCCCTTTCTTTGTTCCTTATGGTATGGTTGTTTTTTTAAGTGTATAATTTCTATGTTGTCCTATTATTTCTCCTTCTATTGGATTTTGTCCTCTGGTGTCATATTAGTTCTTGGGAAGTTAATCTACAGTGTTTGTTTCTACTCCTCAACAAATTGATAGTTCTTCCATACAACTGAGCATCTTCTATTTCTATTAGAAGTTTATTTCTTCCCTTATCAATGTTGTATCTATCTGCGGGTTCGTATTTGGTGTATGTTTACTGAAAAAATTGGATTTATCTTTGAATTGAGGTGTATGCTTTAAGTTAATTAACAAGCTCAGAAAACTTGCCTTAAGGTATGATCTAACGCTTATGGTTTTTTACTTGTGTAAAACTTGCATATTTAGTAGTCACTTGATTATTTTTACTTGATAACCATACTCATCAATCTATGGACCCGTCACGTGATTATAGGAGGCGGGTTTTGGTAATTGTTATTTAAAGGTATCTTTCATATCTAAATAAAGCAAATTTTGATTTTGTTTTTTCCTTTTGTCAAGGATGGTGATGTGGGAAGATGGATTTTGCCGGGCCTAAGTTGCAGTTTGGAAGAGATTGATGGAGAAGATCCAGTGAGGAAGGCATTGAGCAAAATGTCAATTCAGTTATATAATTAAGGAGACGGGTGGGTACTAGGTAGGTGCTATAATTAACAATTGTTTTGGTTTCAGCTCTATTCCTCCCTGACCACTCTTTCTTACTGACAAAAAAATACACAGAATCTGGAATGAAATAAAAAAAAGATATTGTTTGTTTCTTGGTGTGTTTTTTATTGGTTTAATTTTTATTTCATGGATAGGTTAATGGGAAAGGTTGCATCAGATAAGTGCCATAAACGGGTATTCAAAGAACTAACTGAAGAACCCAATGTATCCAATTATTGGCAAAGTGGTGGAAGTTGTTATCACTTTGACTCCTATGAAATGCATCAGTGGCACAATTTCTTCAAATTAGAAATTTTCCTTTCATTAATTGTGATATTATCTTATTTCTAGTTTTTTTTTCTCTTATTAGGATAAAGCTTTAATTGTTTTTTTCCATCTACCTTCTGATTATTTATTGAACTTTTCATGATCATTTATAGTATTTGTCAAAAAAAAAAAAGAGTTTTAAAACACATGTATTTGTAGTATTCAGCAATTTGATTCAGGCAAGGCAACATTCAAGTTTTCGTTTTGGTTTCTACACTTTTTAGTGGCATTAGGAGAAACAGTACTATGACAGGAATCCCTGGATGGATCTCCTTATCGGTTGATAGAATAGTTATTCTCCATCTACATTTGTACTATTATCTATTAATAATAATGTTTACCATTACATATCTATTACCCTTTGAAATGAAACTCCAATGTTATTTCAATTAGTTTAACTACAAATTACATTGTAAATTGTATGGTTTTTTACCCTTATGAAGAGTTTTATATTCATTGATGAAGAAGAGATCTTGGATACCAATGAACCTCCTTTGACATCCATACTATCTTCTACTTTAATTGTTTTTTTTTTTCTTCTTTTACCAGCACAACATTAAACCTATTATATTGGTCTTTTTTCTTTAGAGCACCATGATTAGACTATCCAAGTCTTTTTTTTTTTTTTGCTCTTTATGCTATACTATATTAAGCTATTCTTAACTAGATACCCTTATGCATTACATATAATACTATACATCTTCTTTTTTCATGTCAAGTTCCTAATTCAATAATTATCCAACAATTTTCCAAACTCGATATACATACACAAGCCCGCGGCGAAGCGCGAGCCAAATTCTAGTTGTTATAATAAAGGGAATATTATTAGTATTTTCTTTCCATTCATACCCATGTATGTTTGTTTTTTGGCACCACCCATGTATGTTTAATTAACTAATTTTTATATATATTTTGTAAAAAAGTATTTTGTATGCAAATTTAAATAAATTATCTTTGATTTTTTCTAAAACCATAGGAAATAAATACTTTAAGTTTAAAATATACCCTTAAAATCATTTCTTTTTAATTTGGGGCTAAACTTTTTTTTTCTTTCTAAAACCCTAGGAAATAAATATTTTAAGTTTAAAATATACCCTTAAAATAATTTCTTTTCTATTTGGGGCTAAACTTTTTTTTTTCTAAAACCCTAGAAAATAAATATTTTAAGTCTAAAATATGCCATTAAACTAATTTATTTTTTTTAGGACAAAACTTTTTTTTTTCTAAAACCCAAGAGAATTAATATTTTAACTTTAAAATTTACCCTTAAAATTAAAATTTTAAAATTTTAATTTGTAACTAATCCTACTAAAATAAAATTATAGTAAAACTTTATAGAAAGGTATTATAAACATAAAATAAATAAAGAACATTTTCATAGTAAAATGTGTAACTTTTTATTTACTATTTCCTTGAAAGTAGGAAAGGTGAAAGTACTTGGGAGGTCCTTCTACTATACAATTTCTGCATTTTGGTCCCTCTGCAATTTTTTTAATGCAAAATGCTCCCTTTACTATCAAAAGTGTTCCCTCGTGCTCCCTTGCACCACTGAACCGTGACAGAACTGTCAAGCGTTTTGATGTGGCACTAACACCGTGAATTTTGCTGACGTGGCACCTGCCACGTGGAATTAAAAATATTATCTGAAATTAAAATAATTAAAAAAGAAGGATTTTATTTAAAAAATCAAAAATTTATTTTTAAAAATATATAAATTGCTTAATTTTATAAAAAAAATTGAAGTCATATCTTTTTTTTTTCCCTACAAACACCAAATCAACCTTCTCTCTCCTCAATAGAAGATCAAACATCTTCTATTTTCATGAACCAAACAAGAACACATTGAATGTTCTCCACTTGAAAAAAGCTCAAATTTTCTTGAAAAATCAATCACCACTAACAGGTTGATTTTTTTTTTTCCATCAGCTCATTCGTACTTTTTTTTAAAGCAATTATTTTGATTTGGGCATGCGATTGCAATGGAGGGACTTGAAAAGACAAACGGAGAGAAGAGAGCTTAAACCTGATATTTTACCTATACCACTCTTTTTTTTTTCTTCAGGATTTGAGCAGGCTGGGAAAGATGAGTTGGCTATGTTGGAATTTTTGCCTAAAATCCTAATTAGATTTGGATTGAGATTTTTTTAGAGATTTTTGATTGGTGGACAAGAATCCTAATAGAAAAGGGATTTTTGGAGTCTAAGTTTGTGTTAGTGATGTCATCTCAAGTGGTCGTTACAAATGAGGTTTTCTTAGGATTTAAATTTATTTTTCCTCACAAATTCAGGTGCTACTCAAATGGGTAGAACATGGCAAGAAAGGGTTGTTTCCCACTAAGAAGGTTGATAACAACAAGGAACCAATCCTACACACTAAGTAAATAGTTAGGTAGCACTGAATAATCAAAGTATAAGAGAGTGATTGTCACAAAGTAAAGCAAAACTAAGTAATTGATTAAGAGAAATCTATATAGAGTAAGCATACTTCATTTTTCATCCCAATATGTAAGAGATCTATCATGTGTAATAGGTCCTTGACATAAAAGATAACAATCAAATAAAAATGCATACACCTTGGCAAGATATCAGATTATAACTCGTTGCAAACGGCAAGTCACAACATGTCACTAGGAAGGACTTAAGCGGTAGCTAATAGTTATGCACCAATTCCAAGTTCTTTACCTATATAAGGTGGATTTCACCTAGTTATCAACATCGAATCTCCCTTCTAAGCTATATAGATTCATCAGAAAGCATCCCTCTATATAGATAGATGGGGGATGAAGTGCATCGAACAATCAACCAAGCTATTAACTATAACATATCATCCTAGATCTATATATGTAAGACCGTAACCCATAGAAAGATAGATATGAGATAGTAGTGAACCATATAACTCCGTAGTATGTTATATAATCAAGACAAATGAGATTCTTAGATAATCATACGCATCAGAAAGGTTATAAGACAATTATCTTTACCACTTGAATTAGATCTAATCAACTATACTCATCAGAAAGAAAGCCGTATAATCAATAGATAGAAATCGGCATTAGGCTATCAAACAATCATATGAGTGGCACGGAACACACATAAAACCATAAGATATTCATAAGATGAAGCATAGAGAATCATATTTGAATGTATCATGCATAAGAACAAAGTCTCACTATTACACAATGAACATAAATCTACATGATAGAGAAAAGAAGTATAAGAAAACTACTCACTCATGAGATTGAGTGAAAGCTCCATTCTTCTTAGGGTTGGGTGGCTAGCTAACAGACAATATGCAACTATCTAGTTTAACAATTGGTGGACGGCTAGGGTAGTGAGAACACAAGAGTATTTATAGGCAAAGTAGAGCTAGGGTTTGCTAGGAGTGCAAATGACTTGAATATCCTTGAGGGTGGCCGGTCTTGTTGAGCAAGTAGTGATATATAGGTCTGTATGTAAGCACATATGGTTTCCTATGTAACACTTGCATCGACTTGGACTTGTATGATTCATATGGGCAACCATTAACATGACATGGTTAACCACATACTTTTCATGGGCGGCATTGGGTTTTATCTTCTCCAAGTTGTCTACTTGGATCTCCATTGATGATCATTCAAGTTTCCAATGGTTTGATAATTTTCATGAGCTTCATCAACACATTGAAAAGTGCTTCACCACATCCTTTGGACTACGGTCGAAATTCACCATCTTGAGATCTCATTTTGGACTTCAATCCAATTGTGCTCCAAATAGCTCCATTTTGCTCCATTTTAGACCATATTGCAACTTTCTCTCTCTAAATGGACTTACAAGTGCAAAACGCCCAATTAGAGGGTAAAATAGCATAGAAAAAATATCAAATACATGCAAAATAGATACAAAATGCATGTAACATCTTGGTCTCATCAGATTCCCCCACACTTACCTTTTGCTAGTCCTCGAGCAAATGAGGATAGTATGGTTGTAAAAATATTCTTGTAACCTTAACTCATGCAAAAACTAAAAACTAATCTAAATGCAAAATGCAAATGCAAATGCAAAACACACAAGCTACTTTCGTAAGTGTATGGTGGCATTTAGCATATGCCACAAGCCTTTAAACCTTTAATCGAAGATATCAAAGGAGGAGTTATAGTCTCCAGAGGGCTTAATTAAATAGAATACCCACAAACATTTTTGGATATAGATATCATAGAAACAATTTCTCTAATATAATGAAAAAGAAATTGACAATCATGAAGTTAGTAAAAACAATAAGTTCAAAGTAACTCAACAAGTATATCTCTAAATCATCTAATTAGCACAAAACAATTTCCAATCAATCTTAAGCAATCTCGAAATTCAACCTAAAAGTAAGTATAAGCAATCTTCTCATCATACTTGAATGATTCATCACACTCAACCTTAAAAACTTGTACTTCCATCCTATCAATGAGACAAAGTAATCACCACCAAAGATAAGCAATAGGCTCATGGGTGAAAACAAGTTTTAAAGAAAGAAAAAAGGGTGAATGTATGGATGGTTTTATAGGCTACTAGCATATCAATTGGTTCTTTTATGCTTTCTTGCATGGCCTAATGTCCAAATTGGGCCTAAACCTTTACTAACTTGCTCAATTTGAGTCCAAACCTTTAAAGAGAACCAAATTGAGCCTAAATGTTTACAGAATGTACCAAATTAGGCCTAAAATTGACGGAGTTTTGGGATTGAAGTGCACGCGCCGTTACCGTCAATAACGGCTGACGTGGCACTGACATGTGGAATAAATGATTTTTTTATTTTTTTTTATTTAGGAAAAATATTTTTTAGTTAATTTCCATTTTTTTTAGAAAAAAAGTTAATTTCCATTAAACTTACGATATTAAACTTCAATATTTTTTATTAACTTAAATATTTAGGTTAATTTCCATTAAACCTAACTTAGGATACTTTCTGATGTCAAAAAAAAAAAAACAAAAAACTTAGGATACTTTCATCTAAACATAATTTGAGTTCTTCAAAAAATTTAAGGAAAGGATGGCGCAATTGCAAACAGTTTTTATGAGTTGGAGGGTACATATGCAGATTGCTACAGGAATATTCTGGGAAGAAAGGCGTGGCTTGTTTCGTTCAACAACAGAGCCGCTGAACATAAAGCAGAGAGAGGAAAGAAATCAACCATTGATGAACACAAGTGCTTGAAATGGCTAGACTCAAAAAAACCCAATTCAGTTATTTACATATTGGAGATAGGGCCAACTTTCCGGTCAATTAAAGGAGATAGCCATGGCGCTTGAAGCCTTAGAACAACAATATATTTGGGTTGTGAGCAAACAAAGGAATAATGAAGAGCATGAAGATTGGCTGCCTGAAGGATTTGAAAAGAGAATGGGAGGATGGGCACCGCAAGTTTTGATTCTTGAAGCAGTTGGAGGATTCATGACTTGGAATTCAACCTTGGAAGTTGTTTCTGCGGGTCTGCAGTTGGGTTTTGTTGGGTTGGATTTTGTTCATAGAAAGTTGGGGGGGGGGGGGGTTTAGTTTGACATGTTTGTTTGCAATTCCGAACGGTGAAAAGATAGTATTTGGGGTGGGGAAGAACATATCTTGGAATTAAGCCAATCCAACGGTGGAATCATCTGGATCGGAGAACTTTTGAGGTCTTGGTTAAGGCTTGGTTTGGGGCATGTAAAGGCTGATTTGGGAGGAGATACAACCGGATCTGGAATGGGGACAACAAGAGGAATGTTTCTGGTAAGTTTGAGCTCTGACAATGGTGACTGAAAATTCCGACACGGTGGCTCGCGGTGGCTTCGACGGTGGTAACAGCAAGGTTGGAAAAGAAAGAAACCATGATAGGAAGAAAATAAAGAGAAGAAGAAAAGGGACGAAGAAAAAAATAATAAAGTTGACTTTGTTTGAATTTTTCTCCTTTTTTTTTCCTTCACCTTTTTTTCCTATTTTCCTTCCACTTTACGTGGCCTGACAAGTCCCATTTTTTCAATTAACGCGCGTTTGACGCGCGTGTGATACACATCCAAAATTCTGTTTGATTTAGGCTCAATTTGGTGTATTCTGTAAACGTTTAGGCTCAATTTGGTTCTCTTTAAAGGTTTGGCCTCAAATTGAGCAAGTTAGTAAAGGTTTAGGCCCAATTTGGACATTAAGCCTTCTTGCATACTTTTCCTTAACTTTAGTATCAGATCCTCCAAATAGTGCCTTTTCTTTTGATTTTGTATAATTGCTTGACACTATCACTTGTTTTGCACACTTCTGTTTTTTGTGCTTATTTTTTTCTAGAGAGACAGTACTTCCTCACATTTAAACCATGGCTCTTATCCTCTTTATCCTCCTTATTACTCCATTTTTTAGAGTGACAACTACTATGGTAAGATCAGAAGTATCTCTTCTCCTCTATATATCAATATACATCACCCCCCCCCCCCCCCCCCACCCACCCACACACACACACTTACTCTTTTATCTCATTTTAGCAAGAACCAAAGGATATTTAGGTAAGAATCGTGTTCAACGAAAATGAGGTTCAAAGGAATAAGGGTATATGAAATAAAGAACAAAGGGGATCTTTGTTTGTGATTCTTTTGACTCAGATTTGGGTGTGATACAAGTTAAAGGAAGTAAAATCATTTGAATCATTCTCATACTGAAAATTACTTCTAACATGGTAAAATTTGGTTAAAAGTTCAATTACTCAAAATATCATGTAAAAAGTTTCATACGTACGTTTCATCATTTTCATTAATATACTTGGAATACTATTGAAAAAATTGTAATCACTTTTCAATCATGCAAAATCTATTCAAAACATCAATTCTTGAACTGTTTTCTATTAGTCTTGACTCTATGATCTAAATCTACTAGAATACCCCCCCCCACCCCCCCCCCCCCCCAACACACTTACATTACACATTGTCCTCAATGTGTGAAGAAGCATACATCAAACAATGGTAATGTAGAAACATGGGTGGTTAAACAATCATGCAAATTTCAGCATCTAGATCAATTAATCAAAGAGATATGCAATAGCAAACATTAAGCACAAAAACAACAATTTTAGTCGACTAAAACAACATCCTTAGTCGATTGAAATGCATTCATTCATCAAATTCATGCTTTTGCATACATTAATCAAAAGATCAAACTTGCATAAAAGAAATAATCACTAGATCTTATCAAACACTAGAATGATATGCAAAATAAAATATCAAATCAAAATTAACTAAAACAAAACTAATCATGCAATCCTAAATTCAAAATCAAACAAGAAATGTCAATAGCAATTCAATAGATAAAGCAATTAAAATCGGCTAAATAGCCCATTTGCCCCCTGAACTTTGTAAATTTAGGCCAATTTGCCCCCTGAATTAACAATTGTGCCACATTGCCCCTTTAACTTTCAAAATCACGCCAATCCCCCATTGCAGTCAACTCCGTTAGTCACGTGCCGTCACGTGACTAACGGTTCCGTCTAACCTCATGTTATATGCTTATGTGCCATTTTTTGGCTGACATGGAATATCCACATCAGCAACATGTGGGTCCCTTGGTGGGAAACATCCTGCCCAAATAAAAACTACACCGTTTAATTTTTTTTCCTTCCTTTCGTCTACTTACTTTTCCTTTTCTTCTCTCTCTACTGTTCTTCTTCTCCCCCAACACCCTCACCGTTAAACCTTCATCGCCACACCATGATTTTCAGTTTTAAGCAAACCTTCTTGTTCTCCTTCTTCAAAGAAGCTACCCTTGAACCCAGATTCCGACAATAGATCAGGTTACCTTGCGCCATCACCGACCAAAACTACCTGTGGCATATCAGTCCTCGTAGTTCCCAAAACACTCTCTTCAACCATCTCTTTCTATTTTTACCTTTGTTTTCACACGAAATCTCTCAAATAAATTTAGATCTAGAAAATCGAACTCATAAGCAAAAACAATGACCATAACATCTTTGAGGGCTTCCTTTCTCTCCCCTCCATGATGGTTTCCTCACGGCACTCATTGCCGCTATTGGCATCTGAGATGAGGAAAAACAAAGGACAAAAAGGAGAGGGAAGAAAAGAGGTGAAGGAAGGAAGGAAGGAAAACTAAGAACCATCACTCTACTACACCAAGAAATGTGGGATTTAAGAACCAAAACTTTATATTTGGATCTGCACATTTTTTATTTGATTTGAGGAAAACCAAGGGTTGAACTGTGTTTAGGATATGGTGGGAAGCAATTTGGGAAGTTAGGTCGAGTTTGGGTCTCCAGTGATGAGTAGCACAATGATCGGAAATGATGAGTTATTAAGTAGTTTTATGTGTTCTAATATTTCTGGAAAAATGAAAAGTGATTTGATCTTAAAAGATGAAAACTGAATTGATGTTGGTAAAGTACTTCAAAAAAACTTGATTTTTAATTCTAGCCATTTCTCAAAAACGGATTTTTTAAATACCCATTTCTTCACTCTTCAATCTAAACTCAAAAACCTTTCCCTTAGAAACAATATCAACTCTTCTTATGCTTTGCATCAAAAGTCCAGTGCTTTTAAGACTCTTGTTTCTCCATAACCTCTCACAATTTCTTCTCCAAAGGTAATTTTTTTCTCTTGTCGTTAATATTATCTTGTTTCATTGTCCGTTTGAAGTGAATATCTTAAGGAAAATTCTCAACTATATTAAGTTTCCGTTGATGGGTCATAAAAAGCTCAACTATTTTCATATTGTTCCTCATGTTGGTGTTGTTCTTGGTGTTCATAGTTATTTTTGGAAAATTAGGTGTTTTGATCTGTTTTAAGGTATGAAAATAGAGAGAATGGGTTAATTAGGGGTGTTTAATTTTACTTAATTTCCTTCTCCTTTCCGTAAAAAAAAATATGTTTTCCATTTTTAAAAAAAATTGGACAAGATTTTTCTCATTTATGGGCCCACATATAGCTGACGTGGAAAATCCACGTTTGCATGAAAAGGCCACGTTAGATTATACAGAGAATTAGACGGAACCGTTAGTTACGTGACTAACGACGTTGACGGCAAGGGGGGATTGGCGTGATTTTGAAAATTAAAAGGGTAATGTGGCACAATTATTAGTTCAGGGGGCAAACTGGCCTAAATTTACAAAGTTCAGGGGGCAAACGGGCTATTCAGTCAATTAAAATCATAAGAAAGAGGTAGAGAAAGGCTTATTGAATTGGCGTGCTATCATCATCCAACTAATATGCTATTCTTCTCAATCCATTGCATCTTTGACAATCATGTTTTGGTCTTGAATGTTACCTAACAAATTCACAATAGGAAAATTAGTCCATAGGGTGAAAAATAGCAAAAACTTGCAAAACAAAGAGAACTTAGTGTCTAGAATGATCCTTGGGATGTTATAGTATGTCTTAGGAGAGACTTTGTTCTCCTCCTAGGCATAATAGAGGCTATTGAATGCGTCCAAGGTGGCTGTTATGCAAAGTAGTAGGCTATGGTGTCATCTTGAGCTTCAATTGTTTCGATAAGTGAGAATTCGACACACATCTCTTGTATGCTTCCTTCGACCTTCATGTGCTTGGTCAAGTTATCTATTTAAGTGAGAATAGGACTCAATGGAAGAGGTTTGAAGTCCTCAAGTCATGTGCATTCACATGTGGCTTTATGGAGATGACTTGGTTGACCATGTGTTTCATGTGGTGAGCCACATGGAAAATTTCTTCATGTTTCTCACTTTTCTTGAAAGTTGATGATCTAAAACACTTAACAAACACATTAAAATAGTTCACATGTCATAAAAGAAATTCAAGAGTGAAAAATTAAAAAGAGAAATCGAAACTTCCCATTTAGTTACCCCTGGTCGAATTCTTGGTGTAGAATTCGGTTGACTCTATAGTTAGTGATGCGTTGCCTCCTATAAGCGCCTTTCTTTAATATCTTTGGCTAGACTTAGCCTTAGGATCTTGTTAATCCTTAGGTATGAAGGGTGCTTCGATAAGTCCCTTCAAAATATCTTCGATAGTTTCAACAATGTAATCACCTTCTTTTTCTTTATTTCCGAATGCTTTTACTTCTTGTGATGTTTGATCTTGACTGGAAAAGGTGTGCAGGTGACGTTGTGTCTCAAAAGAGATCATATCACCTTCAATTTCCACACATCTAAGACTCCATTGAAGACATCTATCTTAGTGTGGGATGTTTTTAGGAAAGGTTTTCCTAAAAGAAGTGGACATTGTCGTCCAAAATCATCATCATCTTCCATTTTTAGAATATAAATATCAACAAGAAATACTAGATGTTGTACTCTTATTAGCACATTCTCTAATACTCCTTCAGGGAAACAAAGTAATCTATCAGCAAGTTGTAAAACAACATCAGTTTTCTTTAATTAATTACCAAGATTTTTGCTAGAATAGGTAGAGTATGGCATAACACTAAGTGCACCACCTAAATCAAGCATAGCATGATGTGTTACCTTATTGAACAAGAGATAGAAAACATTCCAAGGTTTTTGCATTTAGGTGGTAGCTTTCTTTTAATAATTGCAGAGACATTTTCTCCTACACTTACTTTTCTTTCCAACTTATTCTTCTTTTGCGTACATAGCTCTTTAAAAATTTTTGCATATTTAGGAATTTGTTGGATAACATCAGGTAAAGGAATATTTACCTCTACCTTGCTAAAGGTGGTGAAAATTTCTTGATCAAAGTTAAGCTTTTTTCGAACCTTTCCTTTGAATGATCATTAGGATCGACCTCCTTTGGAGAAGTAAAAGTGATTTGTGGATCCTTCAGTTCCTTCTCTAATCGTGCAATATCAGAGTCATCAATATCGAGTACTTTCTCCTCTCTTGGTGCATGAGGAGTTGGTTGATCTTGGACTTGTGATGCCTCTTGTTGCTTACGTCCTTCCGTAGACTCCTTCCTTAGGTTGATGTGGCTCATCAAGTTTTTTCCCACTCTTTAGAGCAATTGCACTTACATTTGCATGAAGGAATCGATCCCTTGGCATTGTTCTTGATTTCTTGCATTTGTGTTGTCAAATTTCCCACTTCATATGTCAATCTTTCAATTGTAGAGAACACTTGTTGAAATCGTGTCTTTGTGAGCTCTTGAAATTCAACCTGACTAGAAGCAACTTTAGAAATTAGTTCTTCTAATTTGAATATGGAGTTAAAAGACCCACCTTGTGGTCTAGACAAAATTTGTCTAGGTTGGAAATTTTGTTGCCCTTGAGGAAAAGGGTTGGGCCTCGATTGGTTAGCGTTTCCATATCTTAATGGATTGGGTCTCCACCCAGAGTTATATGGATTCACATATGGAGCATTACCAATAGCATTCACCTCTTTTACTTCTTCTTCATAAAGAGTTAGACACATATCAGTAGGATGATCTTTAAGTGAGCACAGGCCGCATGCCTTGACTTCCATTTTAGTGGTCATCAAGTTTTCAAGTTTAGCTACTTGAACATTAGTAGCATCCACCTTGTCCTCCAAAGCAGCAATGTGTAAGTTGGCCGAAACTTCATATATAGGCTTGGTTTTCGTTCCTCTTTCACCAAATGGTTGAAAGCTATTGGCCATTTCTTCAAACAGTTTTTGAGCTTCAGCTACTTTTTTGTTCATGAGAGAACCATCACTTGTAGCATCTATGTTTCGTTTATCTGCATAATCCAGTCCTTCAAAAAAGTATTGGATGAGCAAAGAACCATCTATACCATGATGCGGACACATGCTACATAAGCATTGGAATCTCTCCCAATATTCAAAGAGGGTTTCATCTGAATATTGCTTGATGCCACTGATTTCTTTCCTTGAAACAGTTGCCTTGTGTGCCGGGTAATATTTCTCCAGGAAAGCTTTCTTCAAGGATTCCCATGTAGTAATAAAACCAACAGGGAGGAAGTGTAGCCAATCCTTTGCCTTGTTAACCAAAGTGAAAGGAAAAACTCTAAGTCGAAGTTGATTTTCACTTATTCCTCTAGGCTTTGCAGTGGAACATGTCATATGGAACTCAGACAAATGCCTATGTGCATTCTCATTTATGAGTCCATGGAACTTAGGTATGAGTTGGATAAATCCAGGTCTAAGCTCAAAAGTTGTATCACCTTCTATAGTGGGGAAAGTGACACAAAGAGGTTGATTGGTTATATTAGGAGCATTTAGTTCCTTAAGGGTGCGAGTTTAGGGTGCTGAATGGAATTTGGTGTTTTCGGGTTTGAATGTGATCTAGGTCGAAAGTTGTCAGAAGTCTTAAAAATTCCTTCTTGCAAGTTTCGACTATAATTGACACTTCTCAAGCTTCTTAGTGTTCGATCAATGTTTTTATCCAATGGGATGGTTCTTCCTTGACTAGTTGATCTTGTTTCAACTATGTACCTTCAAAAGGAAAAGATGAAACAAAAACTAATAGCAATTGACACTAAAATGATTAAATTAAGCAAGCAAAGGGAAGAATTAACTTTGATTGAGGGCTGTTGGGTGTGTGCAGCAACTTCTCCTTGCTTCTTTGTGTCTAATTCAATCACTTATGATCAAATTAGGGGCTGTTGAAAATAGGTTAGCAAAACAACAAGTTATAATCACCTAAAAGAGTAGTTTTAGTCGATTAGAGTGAAGTTTCAATCAATTGAAAGTGTGCAGCAACTAGAAATCGAAAAAGAAAGTAGGGTAAGGAATGCTTAGGGTGTTGCATTGTTGTTTGAAGTGTTCCTTGGCTAGAGCAATTGTCTTCCCCTTCGACGGTGCAAAAATCTGATGCCACCTCAAGTGGTCGTTACAAATGAGGCTTTCTCAGTATTTAAATTTATTTTTCCTTACAAACTCAGGTGCTACTCAAATGGGTAGAACATGGCAAGTAAGGGTCATTTCAGATTATTAGATTATAACTCCTTGCAAACAGCAAGTCACAACTTGTCACTAGGAAGGACTTAAGCGGTAGCTAATAGTTATGCACCAATTCCAAGTTCTTTACCTATATAAGGTGGATTTAACCTAGTTATCGACATCGCATCTCCCTTCTAAGCTATATAGATTCGTCAGAAAGCATCCCTCTGTATAGATAGATGAGGCATAAAGTGCATCGAACAATTAACCAAGCTATTAACTATAACATATCATCCTAGATCTATGTAAAACCGTAACCCATAGAAAGATAAATATGAGATAGCAGTGAACCATATAACTCCGTAGTATGTTATATAATCAAGACAAATGAGATTTTCAGATAATCATATGCATCAGAAATGTTATAATACAATTATCTTTACAACTTGAATCAGATCTAATCGACTATACTCATCAGAAAGCATGTTGTATAATCAATAGATAGAAATCGGCATTAGACTATCAAACAATCATATGGGTGGCGCGCAACACACATAAAACCATGGTGATGATGTGGAATTTCCACATGTTCTGGAAAAATTTTAGGTCAGCATACAAAATAGCATAATTAGTCCACGTCCATTTTTGGTGCAATTTGTCCAAAATTAATAGTTTGGTTATGACATTATCCAAAATAAAAGTTCGGGATGCAAATTGTCCATTTGGTGATAGTTCGGGATGCAAACTGGTATATAAGCCAAATAAAAATATGTAAATCACAATTACTAAATATCAAATAAATTTTCAGCTTAATTAGTTTTTCAATGGAATGATGAATGATTAATAATCAGACAGTTTAATTTATCTTTTAATGATAATAATAATGTTAATAATTTTTATTATAATTGAGTTGGGTCCAAAACTATAAAAAACGTCTACCATTTTCTCAAATTAAATGGTGAAAATAAAATAATTATAAAAATATTAAATTTAATTAAATAAAAATAGAATTTTTTAGTAGAATAAAACTTTAAGATTTTAAAAAATGACATTTAAGAAATATATTCAAGAAATTTCTAATATTCTTTAGTTTTTTTGGGTTAAATATATATCTCAGGTTTTAAAATATTAAAATAGTATAAATGAAATATTTATAAAGATTTAAATTTAATTAAATAAATATAGAGTTTTTAGTAGAATAAAACTATGACAGTTTAAACAATGACATTTAAGAAATATATTAAAAAAATAAGGATATAATCGTCGATTCAAAATTTTTACAACATTCGTAATTTTATATATAGTATTAATAACCAAAAAATGAAGGAGAATTTTTTTTTGTCACACAAATCTTTTTGAAGAAAATGTAATTTTCATTCATAACAATGAAATTATACGGATTATACCATAAATTACAATAGACTAAACATAATTTCTCATAAACGTCTTGATCTGGATCTTCCGTCATGATCTGAATCATCTAATTGCTTTGGAGTTTCGAACCTTAGTAATAAGTCTCTGGCATGCGTGACACCTCCTCGTTTACGCTTCTGTGTAATTTTTTTTCAAGGAAGCTTTCACCAACGATAAAATGGTGAGTGATCCGCAAGCTTGCCTGATTGATCCTAAGATCGCAAAGAAAACCCATCTCAATATGATGTGAATGATCCCTAATCTATTGTAAACTCAAACGGACTAGATAAACTGAACTGACTAAAACATCCAAGATCTGGAACCTTATAATCTAAACATATCAACAAATGTTTGGGAATTTATTCTAAAATAAAAGAAATAAAAAATCAAACTCCCCCTTTCCCTCGACAATAAAAACCAGGGAGGATGAGTGGCAAAACAAAAAACTAAAGAAAAAAAAATTAGATAAAATTGGAGTGGGGGAGGGGGGGGGGGGGCTAGCCTTACCCCCAAATCTTATTCCTTACATGTTGGTAAGTTCAGCCACACTTTTGATGAAAACAAATTTTATAAGATAAGTCATAAACTATAGAACATACATTTATTGTGGTAGGATATCGGTGGTTATAATTGTGTTATCTAAGCTGAAATAATTTGAAATAATTTGATGGTAAAGATTTGGTGAGGTTGCGTAGCATTCCTCTTGATTTTTTACTGAAATCAAACAATTATTTAGGTTTTTTAGGCTTAAATTTGTTTCTAGAATTTTTTTTTTATATATCATAGCAAAATTATTGTTAAGTAACTTAAGTTCCTTTTTCCATTAAAAAAAAAAAAGAAAAAGAAGAAGAAGACGGGCTTGGAATAAGGGCCTGAATAGAATAACCTATTCAGTCCAACCACACATAACATATATGTGGGCTAAATCATATCTAAAAATGGCCCATGGACCAATCACGACAATAACTGACAAGTTTCATTTTCTAAAAATTAAAATTTTTTTGAGTAAAAAAAAAATTAAAATTTAATCATTTTAGCATTTCTCAGTTCCCCCACCCGCGAAATCCAAAATTCATTGCCTTGATTTCCCGCCAAAAGAACAAAGTGACCAAAAACCAGATTCGCATCGCTTGAGCTGATTGACTGTAAAGTAAACTGATAAAAAAAGCACCAACAGGAGCGAAACATAAGGGCACCAAAAAAACCCGCCGTTTTCCACCGCCCCCAAATCCCTTCGCCATGAAAATCAAATCGTTGAAGCTAAGGGAAGCCCACAAGGGAAGTGGCAGTGCCTCATTCTGCTCTATCTCGTGGGACCTCAAAGCCAGCCATCTGGTGACTGCTTCATCTTCCGAACCCTCTATTTCTATTCACGATCATCTTCTTCCTTCCAATACGCCGCGGGTTCTCCGCCACCACCGCGATGGCGTCACCGCCTTGGCTCTTAGCCCCAACTCTACTTGTCTTGCCTCTGGATCTATTGATCATTCCGTTAAGCTCTATAAATTCCCAGGTATTTCTCTCTCTCTCT
>AWWV01012319.1:0-19908 GCA_001974805.1 Corchorus capsularis | reverse complement strand
GGGGACGATATGGGTATTTGTTAGAATTAAGAAATATGTGGTTCAACTGAAAAGGGTTGGTTGGATTTGCTTGATAACGTGTGAAAAAAAATGGAAACTTTTACGGGATCCTTATTTTGATTTATGTAATTTTAGGTACCAATTATTCTTTTTCCTATCTCCTACTAATTCAATTTCTGTTGTAATTTTGTTAATGGTAGGTTTCTCATCTGGTTAGGTATAGATGTATTTGATTTCATGAGTAAATTTTCTCAAATAGGACTTGAAATATACTAGAGATATTTGTAAGGTTACTCTTTGTTCAATTATATGAATTTTCTTTTCTCATTAATTGTATCATGCTGTCCTTATATCTAGAGATTAGCTAACTACAAGGTTGAAGTTTGAACTGCTGCTTAAAATACTTATATATCCATTTTTTACCCGAATCCATTGACTATTTGTTCAGCTACCCATGTAAATAATTCAATACATAAACATCTTTCTTTTCCCCCTTCTAATTGTTGGCTGTTTATACATGGTTGTTCTGTGGTATTTTGGTCCAAGGTTTAATGGTCCTTTTCTGTCAGGTGGAGAGTTTGAGACTAATATCACCAGATTCACCCTGCCAATTCGCACACTTGCCTTCAACAAATCTGGCAGCATGCTAGCAGCTGCTGGTGATGATGAGGGCATTAAACTTATTAACACAATTGATGGATCAATCGCTAGGGTTCTTAAAGGGCATAGAGGACCTGTAACAGGCTTAGCTTTTGATCCTAATGGAGAATATTTGGCATCAATTGATTCCATTGGAACTGTCATATATTGGGAACTCCAGTCTGGAGGAACATTATATACCCTCAAAGGTATAGCTCCTGATACTGGTTCAGATACTTCAATTCTAAATGTCCTTAGCTGGAGTCCTGATGGGGAGACCTTAGCTGTCCCTGGTTTAAAAAATGACATAGTGATGTATGATAGGGATACAGCAGAAAAGCTGTTTAACTTAAGAGGTGATCACACACAGCCTATATGTTACATGTCTTGGTCACCTAATGGGAAATACATGGCTACTTCTAGTTTGGATAGGCAAGTTTTGATTTGGGACGTTAAGCGAAAGCAGGATATTGACAGGCAGAAATTTGATGAGAGAATTTGTTGTATGGCATGGAAGCCAACAGGAAATGCCTTGGCTGTTATTGATGTCATGGGAAAGTATGGAGTGTGGGAATCAGTAGTTCCTTCCTCAATGAAGTCTCCTACAGAAGATATTCCCATTTCAAAGACCAGTAATGGGCTCCTCTTTTTTGATGAGGAGGACCAAGAGCTTAGCATGTCAGGTAGTTTAAGTGATCTTGGTGAGGATAACCATGCTGAATCTGAGCCTCCTAGCCGAAAAAGATTGCGGAAACAGTCGGTAATTGATGATGATCAGCTTGAAGACGCTTATTATGAGTCAAGCTTGCTTCAAACTGAATCCCGGAAAAAAGTGCACCGGGTTAATAAGGAAAATTCAAATAAAGAAAAAGATGAATCGAGAAGCATGATGGTATCTAGGCCAAAAATGCAGGAAGCTTTTCAGCCAGGTTCTACTCCACCACAGCCTGGAAAAAGGCATTTCTTGTGCTACAATATGCTTGGAAGTATAACTACAATCAAACATGATGAGTACTCCCACATAGAGGTATTTTTTCTGTGCTGTTTCATTTAATCCGTGTTTACTATCCTTTTTCTTTTGTGTGACAAGTGGTTTGTGATTGTATGATTAGGCATTTAGGCACTAATATTGTGGTTTCTATACAGATTAGGTTTGCAAGCAGTGAAGAAATGCATGCCTTATGACTTATCTTCTGTTCTTCGCTGATATTAAGTGCATGTTTGATGCAGATAGATTTTCATGATACTAGCACAGGTCCACGAGTCCCACCGATGACTGATCATTACGGTTTCACAATGGCTTCACTAAATGAAAATGGATGCGTTTTTGCAAATCCATGCAAGGGCGAGAAGAACATGAGTACTGTCATGTATCGACCATTCAGTAGCTGGGCTAATAACAGTGAGGTTAGAGCAGTTACAATCCCCAAACAATGTGTCCACATGCTTTGTTTTAGTGAATTGGTTTAGATATGCATGTCGTTCATTTGTCTATGTTAGCATTGGTGCACTTAATATGAAATTTGACAAAGTGATGAGTTTTGGCACCTGAATTCAGTGGTACATGCGATTTGAAGGCGAAGAAGTAAAAGCAGTTGCAGTTGGTGCCACTTGGGTAGCTGCAGTTACAAGTCTTAATTTTCTCCGCATCTTCACTAATGG
This sequence comes from Corchorus capsularis, assembly GCA_001974805.1. Lineage (NCBI taxonomy): Eukaryota > Viridiplantae > Streptophyta > Magnoliopsida > Malvales > Malvaceae > Corchorus > Corchorus capsularis. The sequence continues at coordinate 17,607 of AWWV01012319.1, read as the reverse complement.
CGGTTTGCAGGTTTGTCTACTAAATGCTCTTTATTTTATGCTTCATGATACGATATTCTGCTACAGTGTTAGGATGGTTTACTTTGTTATAGCTTTTTGAATCTACATTATAGTGGATGGTAATTTTCTTGGAATTCATCAATGCATTCTTCATTCATAAATTACTTGCATATCTGAGGACTGAGGCACCTGTGATCAAGTACTGTCATCTATGCTCTAACAAATATAATGGTCTGTTTGTATAAGTGAGGCTGGTGGAAATGGTTATACTGGTTATGTGGTTTAAGATTGGCTTTAGAAAGCTTCGTGAATAACAAGAATATTTCTAACAAAACTGCAATAAAGGGGGAAAGGCCGAAAAGTTTCTGGTCTCTTTCCTTTCCCCGTTCTATTTTCCATTTCCAATATACAGAAATGAGTACAAGAGAGATTGCAAAGCTTGATATAGACTCTGATTAAACATAAATTAATTCACCTTATACACCAATATTTTAGAGGAGGTAGCCATGCTGTATTTATTAAATTTCTGATTTCTCATAGAATTTAGTGGTTTGTGTTGATATCTAACCATAATAACGAGTGGCAACTTTTGCGCAAGATTTTTGTTATTATGCAGATTGTAAGGCAAGCTATTGGATAAATAAGTCAATTAAAATATGCCAGAAAAAAAAAAGAGAAAAGAAGCAGCAGTGTTTGTGGCAATCAATATATGCTGCATTGTTTATAAAATGGTTTTTAATCAGAAAACTTTTTGTAAAACATATTAATAACAAGGGATTCTTGTTTCATGCTATGCTCATTCTTTTTCATATATAAACTTTATTGCAGAAACATATTCTTTCGATAAATGGGCCTGTGGTGACTGCAGCTGGCTTTAAAGATGAGCTAGCAATTGTCACTCATGTTTCTGATTGTCTTCCATCAAATGAGCAGGTATATTACTCATGCTATAGATTCTTTTAATTGGTAGATGACTTGATAGCTCGCTTAGTATCAACGTTGTATATAAATCTAAATCAATATGATAACTTTGGTGGGTAGAAATTTTGGTAAACTTGTTAGAAGCTTCTTTTGAGCTCCTTATAATAAGATTCTTTCTTTTAAACATGCAGATGCTAGAGTTTCGAATATTCAACATATCTAAAGGGACCCAATCCTTCAAAGGTCGTCTCCCTCTAACTCCTGGTTCATATCTGACATGGTTAGGTTTTAGTGAAGAAGGCCAGTTAAGCTCTTATGATTCTAAGGTATTGTGAACTCTGTTGTTTCTAGTTAATAATTACTACATTTCTTTTGGGTGTTAAATCTTGAAATAATTTGCAGGGCGTGTTAAGGGTTTTCACAAGCGAATTTGGTGGCAACTGGCTTCCCCTTTTCAGGTTCAATTTCTACTTTGAAGGAAACAGAACAATTCTCTTAATCAGTACTCCATTTACTTATTGTAATGTGTATGTAATAAATCTTCCTTATTTCTTGCAGTGCAAGCAGAGAGAGGAAGTCTGGTGAAAACTTTTGGGTGGTTGGGTTGAATGCGAGAAAGTTATTTTGTGTTTTCTGTAAAAAACCGGATTCATTCCCACAGGTACTTAACTCTTCTCTTCTCTCCTGCTTTGTGTTAACTACAGTACCTTATGGCCATTCTCTCTTTTCAGGTGCTCCCTAAACCAGTTCTTACTCTGCTAAACCTATCATTGCCTCTTGCATCCTCTGATCTTGGAGAAGAAGCCCGTGAAAATGAGTTTATGCTGAATAACATGCATCTCTCACAGGTACAGTCCCCATTTTTTTACTTGGGAGTGGTAAGCTGTTATAAGTTAAGGAAAACCTTTTCATTTGTGCAGTTTCTGAAGGAAAAGTCCATCTTGTTTTCTGGATGAGTGATTTCCTTTTCTCTGGTTAACTTATATGGAATGTTCCCAGCTTTCACTTAAGGCAGATTGGTAGATAACTTGCATGTATAAACCTTGCAGATTCAGAAAAGAATAGAATTATTGACTGGTGAAGGCTTAGACATTACTTCTCTGGATGATGAGGCTTTTGACATTCAGGCAGCACAAGATAGATGCATCTTCAGGCTCATTGCATCATGCTGCAATGGTGAGTTCTTAAAATTCGGAGTAACCCTTTCACAGGATGCAATCTTTTTCTTTGCTTAAACTATTCATTTTCTTGTTTCTGGAGAAAGTAAAGTGTACTCTTTGTGGCTGCTCTTGCAGGGGACAAACTTGTTAGAGCTATCGAACTTGTGAAGCTTTTATCAGTTGAAAAATCTGTTAGAGGTGCAATACAGCTTGCCACTGCTCTGAAGCTTCCTATTTTGGCAGAACGATTCAATGATATTCTGGAGGTAAGCCCTTTTATCTAAACATATATCAGACAGGAGGTAAACACCACTAGCTACATTGTATTCTGATGTATTTACCTTCAATCTTCATATATTATATATAAAACAGGAAAGATTGCAAAGCAAAACTGAGGTTTCAAACACCTCTCTCCCAATACCAAGGCATGAAAATAACGTTAAAGCAGATGTTGCAGCCAGCAAGGTCTCACCTGCAATTGAAAAAAGTCAAATTTCAGAATCTTTGGTTCCATCATCTTCTTCTAAACTTTCAGCCCCACTTTTTACAAAGAAAGTGAAATCGTCAGACAGCAGGGATGTTGTGAAGGGTGCAGAGAAGAATGCAGGCCATAGCCAGGTGAATGGTGTCATGGAGATGAAGAACTTACAAGCTCAACGTTGTTCCAATCCATCTTTGAAGTTGCAAAACAATCAGGAAGTGAAAAAAGTTGGAGAAGTGAATCAGTTACAATCTCAGGGTCCATCTAATCCATTTTTGAAGTCTTCAAACAAAGAGGAAGCAAACAAGGTTGGGGAAGTAACAGGGGCACAATCTCACCGTCCATCGAATCCATTTTTGAAATCGACAGTTAAGTGAATGTCCTGTTAGTTTTTACAAGAAACAAGACAAGGCCTAATTCAGGCAAGACAAAGCTGAAACAGGCATCATCATGCAATTGCAAACCCTGTGGAAACCATCCTTGGGAGTTGGGAGTTTTTATTGGTTACACTAGAACCAGTTTCACTGAGTTTGGTAGGCAACAAAAATAGGATGGCTTCTATTTTCTGTAATTATTAATTAAGTGTATAATAGAAGCAGCAGCAGCCAGCAGGCAGCAGCCAATTTATTTCTTCAAGCATTTAACCATTAAAATAATTAGAGTTTTTTTTATTAATTAATTATATTAATCACAAAACAATTAAGATATGTCATTGTTTGAATTTGCAGATTGCTTTTATCATCCAATACAATCCTTAAAAACAAAGCCTTTAAATTTATTTATACTGTAATATATTGACCATCAAATCAAAGCTACCTAGCTTAGCTTGGGCCTTGGATTGTCATTTTTTTCTCTCTCTCTCTCTCTTTCAATTTTTTACAGGGGCAGCTTAATCATTGAACATTTTCTTTGTAAATTGGGCTAATTATTTTGTTACTCTTTATTTATTTTACTTATTTATTCTCTCTTTATTTATTTTATTACTTATTTATTCTTCAAACTTCAATTTGATCACTGAAAACATGTTAAATTTTACTCATTCTCTTATCAAAAAATAGCAAACTTAAATCACACTCCTACAAAATAGAAGTTTCACCAAATTAAGTGAATGGTTCACAATCTATGCTTTTATAAAACCAATAATATTAATAATAAACACCGAAAAAAAAAAAACAAAACGGTCTATATTCAAAATTATACGGATATTATTGTAATTTGCCACCAAACACAAAGCCCCAATAAAAACGAAAACATTTCGGTTTCATTTTCCGAAACTTTTTTTTTTCTCTCTTTTACTTGTTTTTGAAAGAAATTTTTTCCTCTTTTACATTTTTCTTCACTTTCTTTTCTCTTTCAATTCATCACAGCAGAAAAAATCATGGCGTCGGTTTCTTTCCTGCAACTTCATGACGCAGAAGACGACGTCGTTCATCACAACCATCACCACGACTCGACGCTAACTATAGATTCCCTCCCTTATTGGTCTCAGGATTTCCACTTATTCTCTTCCTCTTCCTCCGACCCCGATCTCCCTCACCAAGACGACGACGTCTCCCTCCACGATTCCCTCATTATCAACGGCCCCGATTTGTTTGACCGCCGCGAGAACCAAGTTAATTTCGTCATCGATCTTTTCCACCAACGCGTCGAGCAATCTCAGGTTATTTCTCATAATTCCCCCAATAACAATGCCAATTCCAGTGTCAACGATGTTAATTCTGTTAACAATGATGATGAAATCAATGCCATTGATTTGGTTACTGATGCTTTAACCGAATCGGGTTTTGGTGTTATTGAGGGTAATCATGAGCTAGATTCAGGGCTAGGGTTAGGGTTTGATTCTATGGATACTCATGAGAGTGATGTTGAGATTGACGTTCGTGGTGTGGATGACGACTACGACGCTTTCTGTGTGGAAAGGAGGGTTTCTGGGTTGAGTGCTAGTGACGCTGCTTCTACATTTAATGGGTTTGGGGATATTATTCAGATTGTTGGGTTTAGATCTGATTCTGATGAGGATGAGGAGAATGGAAATGATAATGGGTCGCTGGCTATTGATTTGAATTCGGTGGATGATTATGGAATTGATGATCATATCAATTGTGTTTATGATGTTGATGTTGATGCTGACGATGACGATGTGAGTGTCACTATTCCGCTTTGTTGGGATTCGCTTCAGTTGGAGGATCGCAGGGAGACCAATGAGGATTTCGAGTGGGAGGAAGTGGATGGTAGAGTTGATGAGAGGGAGGTTTTAAGTGTGTTTCTTGATGCTGATGATGATGAGAACTCCGTTTCCCTATCCATTTCCCCTATCATTGCACCTGAAGATGCAGCTACTTTTGAGAGGGCAGCTGGGTTGGGCACTTTTGGGTGGGAGGTATTGTTGAATGCTAATAATTTGGAGACAAACCCTGACGTGGATGACAATGCTGAGCCATTTTTTGCAGATCGTGATGACTATATCTATACTGCAGAATATGAAATGTTGTTTGGACAGTTTGCTGAGAATGAGAATGCAGTTATTGGGAGGCCTCCTGCTTCAAAATCTGTAGTTGAGAATCTTCCTTGTGTGGTTGTGAGTCAGGAGGATGTGATGAATAATAATGCGCTTTGCGCAGTTTGTAAGGATGAGGTTAGCCTTGGTGAAAAGATGAAGCAGCTGCCTTGTGCTCACCGCTATCATGGTGATTGCATTATACCCTGGCTGGGGATAAGGAATACCTGCCCTGTTTGTCGTCATGAGTTACCTACAGATGATCCTGAATATGAAAGGAGGAGATCCCAAAGAGCTGGTGGTGCACTGTAATGGTAAATTATGGTCACCTGTGATTTTGAAAATCTTTTTTGGAACACTAGGTTGTTAAGAATGTAGATATTGTTGGTGAGGAGAGTTAATATTTCTTTGTGAGGATCATGCTATTCTTCACAATTTTATAAGTACTTTATATATATATGTTCTTTTAATTATTTTTGTGGTATAAGAATGTTCAATAACTGAATTGTACTTGAGGGTTTTTTGGTTGGAATAATTGTCCATTATTTATGCATAGAGTGGTTTTCTTCCCATGCACTGATTTACTTATTTTGCTTCAATTCTATTAATCTGTTTAATCCTATGGCTATTCGTCTTAGTGTAGCAATCATTCGCTGTATTTTGCTTATCAATTTTAAAGAAGAAGCTATTATTTGGATAGTATATTTACAAATTGCAACTTGGTCTTGTCGAATTCTTCAAGTTGGCACTTGGCAGTATATTAGCTGATTTTTACTTGGCAACAGCCAAAGAGATGGATGGTCTGTTCGTTTTTAGGCAAAGCATGCATGATTGCCATGGGGATTTGGTGATGTAACTAAATAATGAGTCAAGAAGTGCATGGCAAAAGGGAATAGGAGTTGGATGCTGGATAATTTATTGATCATTAAAGTGTTGCAGCCCACGCATAGCCACTTTTAATGAACATGTGAACGCTAAGGTTCTCTTAGTTTTACGCAGTTGTAGTGGTTAGTGACTAAATGGCTTTGTGGCTTCCATAGTGAGTTTGAGGTGATTCCTCTGAAAAGGTTTATCCAAGTTGTTTCATTGGATTCTAGATGTGGCATATGTTTATCTATCAAAGCAAACATTTGCGGCTTTTATCCAGTTTCCGTGCTTGTGGTAGGTTCACTTGAAATCTGTTGTCATCGCAGGTCATTGATACAAAACTTTTTGGCAGATCATGAAAAGCAGAATTCTGTAATTTTGATAGCTGGTTCCTTATAGGTCAATGAAAATTCAAATTTAGGTCTTGTCTGCAAATTCTTTTTGATTGCTTGTGCAAATTCTTTTTGTCTGCAGTCCTTCACTCTCCCAAAAAATGTTCACACGAGCACAAGAGCCTCCTCTGCATGAAGATTCAATCTAACCTGGTCTTGGAACAAAAACTCTTTACTATTTTCTTCGCATTACCAGCTTTCATCTTCTCATGGATATATAATCAGTACTCCGGCCTTCTGGCAAAGCTAAATGCGTGAAAGCCAATAAAATGTTCCATCTATGGAGCTCCACTTGCTCTGCCGAAATGGGACCAATTAACTATATTTCATTCTGTGAGCCGGGGCTCAATTTGTTTCCTTGCCGTGTGACCATTTTGTTTATTTGTTGTTGTTGTAGTGCTATTATAATAATTCGATAAAGTGGCATCATTTTGGAGCCTTCTTTTCAAAAACAATGTGGTGTTTCAGATTCCTCTGTAAATAAAACCCCCATGTTGGAAGACTAAGAGGAGTAATTAGTTTCAAGTAAGGGAGTGAAAGGGAATAAGGAATCAACTTCAATACAGTAGACTTCTAGTAAAATGGGTTGCCAGCTCCCATAAATTTTCTCTAGCTTGAAAACATGTATTAAGTATATAACCTAGACTTAAAATGAATTATCGCCAAAAAAAAAAAAGACTTAGATTGAATTGGAAAATTTATCCTAGTCTTTGCTTTATGATAACAAGAACTAGTCGAATTGTATTGACATTATATGGCATCTTATTATTGTTGATATTACTTTTTTCTTTTTGTTACTCAAGTCATTCATGTTTGATTGTATCAACATCTAAAAGTTGTTTTCAATCCACATAGGAAAGAAAAGGAATAACAAAATGAAAAAAAAAAAGGGTATATTATCTTTGATGAAATAGAAATGGCAAAAGTTGTTGCCTCCCAGCAATTCTAACCTCTCAAGGATAAAACATGATAGAAGTCATTTATACCAGCAAGTGGAACTGAGCATTTGCTGCAACTCTCAAAATGAGCATTTTTCATAAATGCATATTCCTGTTTCTAGTAAATAAACTTCTTGAATAACAAGTAATCTGAATAATGTCTTCAAAATTTGGGTTAAATTCATCCACATTCATTCCCTTCCCTTCCCTTCTTCTACACCTTCCCTAGAAGAAACTTTTTGAAAATCCTTACTTAGCGTGTGCCTATGTGTTTTTGACAAATAGAAACTGCGTAATAATAATAATTTCCAGTTAAGGCATGCAGAAAGCAGTTCACATCTGTGATTTTTGGTAACAAGACAAGGACTTTCCGAAAATAGGCAGCAAGCTAAACATTCTAGCTTTTATATATGTGGTTGGTCTAAATATCTATACTTTGGCTTTAGGCTTTACCACTTAATTTAGGCAGCCTTCATTAATTGAGATGATCTTCATTGCTCGGGGCGTTAAGAACAGATGACGCTTGATTAACTTGACAAATTTTGGTTAGATGCTGCATCCTGTTTGTTCTGTCTACTACCTCAATATATGGAAAAATGGGATTAATTCATTGCTTCAAATTTGTATCTAAGACTAAATGAGTTCATTAACATTTAACATTCTCATCGAAACAGCCTAATCATGTTCAAAAAAAGTCATTAGGAGTTACATTGTTGAGTTTCTAGTTTGCTAGAACAAGCAAACCAAACCCTACCAAACCAAAAACCCTTATCAAATTGACTCTCCAGAGATTGGAGGAATTAAAACTTGCAACCTTTTAGAGTATTTATGGCGAGGAATTCAAGGGAAGAGACCATTTTTGGTCATGATAATTGCTTTGAGCTTTGTCCATGCATTTCAACTTCCAACTTTGGATTTGAAAAAATAATCACGTTTGAGTTAAATGCTTGCATTTCCCATTAATTTCTTATATAAGCATATATATATATATATATATTGTCAAAAAAGTATAACTGATAGTAATATTATGCTTTTTGAGTTTTGAATGCTGGCAAATTTAGTAAAAGGGGAGTAGAAAATAATAAAGTCTAAAACAGGATACTAGGGGCTAAAAACCAAAAATAACTTGCATGGAATTTCCATATAAATGGAACTTCTCATGATCACATTATAAAGAGCATGTCCTGCAAAACATAATTGCCGAAAGTCATATTGAGGAGTAATATTCTGACATGGAAGTATCAGATTTTCAACTCCTAACAGCCAAAATGAGATAAAAAAAACAAAGAAACTTATTTTCATTGCTGTCAAAATTTTGAGTTGTTGATCATTACTCATTCTTCTTTTTAACCTTTAATTTCAATATGCCTACGGCCTACCTAACCTATTAGCATCATTAATGAATTACAAGACAGTGAGAAGTAACTAGGTTTCTGAAACCAACATATATGGATTCAAAAGTAGAGTATGCTTGCTTGCACAATAAGAAATCCCACTTTGATTGATATCTATAAAACCCTGATCCCATCAACTTGTTCCTCTCAGCAACAGCATGGAAGAGCCTGATCATTTCAAGCTGCATCATCGTAATCAAGCAGTTCAAAATTTCTTTGCCTTGTGTCCTTCACAGAAAACATATACCTCTGCAACTCACCTGAATATGCAGTCATGGGAAATGGCAGGGAACCGTGGCCTACACGGAAACTCATCTCAGCATCCTGATTCTTCCAGCACAAATTTCTCTCATCAAGTCCATTTTCCATTCCATTTGTTCTCTCCGAACGCGTCTCCTGATCTCAGCACGGAAGATGAGGGCAAAGAGTATCATCCAGCAAGCATTGCTGATGAGAAGAGGCTCAGGAGAATGAAGTCCAACAGGGAATCTGCAAGGCGATCAAGAATGCGAAAGAAGCAGCTGATTCAAGAACTGCAGTCCCAGGTTGATCAACTTCAAACAATCAATCATCAACTTTCACAGAAGCTTATCAATTTGCTGGAAAGCAACCATGAAATCCTACAAGAAAATGCACAGCTCAAAGATAAAGTTTCTACTCTTCACATGGTACTCGCCGATGTTTTCACACCTATGAGGAATCTGGAAGAGACCTCCATGGAACATAAATCATCTTCTTAGAGGTGAGGCAGCAAGCCAATTGACTCTTTGGCAAGTAATTTCCTGGATTTACCATTTGAGCTGCAACCTATTATATTATAGAGGGTATGATTCTAAATTGGAGAAATATAACAACTAGTTTTGAGGTTAAAATGGATGATAAACTTGATGATTTGGAGCCAAGTCCTACAGCCTTCTTTCGTTAATGTAATTTCATGTTTAGAAACCATTACATGCCTCATTAATGGGAATTCTAGTTACAAAAAACGTATTATATCACACTTAATTTACAGTATTCATCTGGATTTCACTTAATTACTGTTTGTATATTCAACTGCTAGATTATTGAAATGAGTATTGAAATTGAAGAGAATAAGGGTATGAATAAAGGGTATAGTTTGATTAGCTCAACTTCAATAAGAGAGGATTATAATTGATGTCTGAAAATGTCTTACCTCAACATCTCGCTTAAATTCTGGTTCAAGATTTCCTTCATCATATTCTGGCATTTCAATCAAATGTAGACGAAACATATGCCTTTCTTACTTTTCTTTACAAGTACAAACTTGAAGGGATGCTTAGTTTAAAAATGCTATTACATTGTAAAAGTTTTTATATCATGTTCATGATTATTCCTACTCTAAGTTAAATCCAGTATACTCTCCAGTTTTACCTATCTTCCAAATAATTTGCTTAAAAGTTCCTCAATTTTGAAATAGATTATGGATATATGATTATAAGAATTAATGCTATCATCATATATAGCCATTGACAAGACTCATCAGAATATTGGCAAATTTGATGAAAATTATGGTTTATTGCTTCTAATAACTTTGCAGTTTACATTATCCATGCTTTTTACATACAATATAAGAGAAAATGGCGCAAATTGTGCTGTCAGCCATTCTTCTTGAGTGGGAGCTTTCCATTTGAGATAATATTTGGAGGGGTTTCAGCATCAGAATTTGAACCACCATTGATCTGCTCCTCAAATGCATGAAGTGGATTGGCATATGATCTAGTACAAGGCCACCTAGACAAATTGGTTCGAAGGCAGATCCATATCATGATTTAGCAACAGACATTATAACCTATGCAAGTTGAAAGAAACTTCATCATACCTGCTTGACAATATGGTCTCACTATCTATTGTTGTTTTCTCGTCAAATATGTTTCCTGCAAGTAAAATAACCTGCGTAAAATCTACTTGATAGATATATTGATGGGTGAAGTGTATGTAAAGTTAAATGGAGAACAGAGTAGTAGCAGCAATATCTACCTCCATAAAAATTCTTCTTGGAAAAATACTTTGCCATCAACCGATGAGTGTAGTCAGCTTCATATTTCCTGCACTTGTTGATGTGTTCTGGATTATCAAGAACCCTAATCAAAACGGAAGGTTATCAAGTTACAATTGAGATTATGACAAGCTCAAATTAGAATCACTCATTAACCATACAAAGAAAAGTTATGATTAACTCAAGACAAGATAACACCATGTGAATTGAAGCTAAACTACCAATCACGGGGGGAGAATAATGAACACACATGCAGTAGACAAAATGCACAGGAAGAAAGGAATATTAAAAAGTAATATACAGCGTTGAAGGGAACAACAGACTGATTAGAGGTATGCATCTAAAGCCACAAAAACAATAACCTCATGAAGATTTGTCTTGATATGAGTAGCTAGACCATGTGACCCCAGTAATAGACAAGAAAACATACAATTTCTATAATTGAAATGTTAGGCAACTAGATGAGAATCTTTTATTCACTTTAATTGAGCAATTGAATTGACCAGAAACCATACAGTGGGCATTTTATCAATCACAATCATGAATTTTAAAACTCAGAGACAAAGTATGGGGTGAGCTCATATATAAAAGCAGGAAGAATGAGAGTGCAAGCAACATGTCCTGTGCTTGCTTAGTTCCTTGAGAGATTATCGTTGCAATTGTTGTTGACCCGCTGCAAATTGCAGTTCTAACTCCTAAGGCAAGCAAGTTCACTAGAAACAGAAAAAGAATTACAGGCCTGTAGGCAAGATTGTTCCATACTTCATATAAACTCTCTAGAATTAACATCTTAGAAGCAGGAGCATGCTGCTAGAATCACGACCTCGGTCTCATGTGTGTCGTTTTACAAGTAAAATTATGGATAATTTGTAAGTATATATATATGCATAATCATAATGACAATGTTCTTCAGCTCTACTGCTAAGCAATATTGACCAGTGCCAACAAATACTATAATGACTCAGTCACCCAAGTGGAATTTACTTTGAGCTCTGCTGCAGAGCATTGCAATACAGTTAATTGATCAATAAAGAGTGCAATTTCCATAATTTGTCCTATCACACTGGGAATAATAAAGTACAATATCATGTCTGACCTCTCCATACATCAAGTAAGAGCACAAACAATCAAACAAGGAAGCACTTGAAGTGGATGCAGTCGCTGACTCACTTCAGATTTATATTGGTGGTCAAACAGACAACCTAAACAAGATCTGACGGTAATCTTGTCATTGAGGGCCCAAGGATAACAAGACAAAATGTATTTATTTTTCTGCAGATGGCTAAAGCAATTCAAGATATGAGTTTATGTATTGCGCTTTTTTCCATAAGCACACACTTTATGAGCAATCAAAACATATATAGTGCTACTCTACAGTTTATCAGAATATAATAGTTAATGCAAGTCTTAGGCGTTTTCTTATGTTTGCAAGATTGTAGGGTAGAGGATAAAATACAGCTAACATTGAATGGAAATAGAAAATTTAGAAAGAATTCTTACAGTGTGGCAGGTAAGAGTAATTGTCAAACACAATAGAGCAGTTATTAGACATACAAGGATGCAGATTATTTCTAGTATTGTTGATGCATAGCAAACAAATCGTTAATAGGGCTTAGCATTAAGCAATAATCTGAACAACAAAGATTCACCCTCTTTACAGGCCATAACTAAACACACCTTATCTAGGCAGAACCTTCATTGACAAGAAAATTATGAGACTTTGCTCCAGTCTCTATGTAGACCACCACTTCATAACTCATTGATGCCCAATGTCACGCACTCGTTGGTAACTATTTCCTGGTTTTTGGTTGATCGCACTCATAGGTAATTAGGCATGTAAATAAAGATTTCACAGCATAATGACCTAGCATGATCTTCAACTGCAAATCCATATACAACCCAAATATGTCTATCACCCATGTAGAATAAGAATACCAGCATAACATAATTTAAACAAAAGATGCTCCTTACTGACATATCAAGCCTACACATCAATGCCAAAAGTAACAATCTAAACTCCATAAAGTTTAAGATATTACTTTGCTTAAGCAAAATCAAACAAGGATATGATTATGATGGATGTGATATCTCTCCACCTAGCAGTTCATGTAAACAAATGCTATGCCTTCTGGATAGAGAACGGGAAAAGCAGAAAAATGTCAAAATTTTAAATTGAAAACTAGAAATATGAAATGGCGAAACCTTCTTCACCCATTAATTGTTGTTTGAATCAAATTGTCAACTCTTTGTCTCACACTGGGTTCTACAATTGCAGAGAAATAGCCATTTCAAACTGTTTTGGAGAATTTGCTACCGTTTGGAAGAATGTTGTTCTAATGCCCCACTACTATTTCTTAAACAACTTTGTTTTTCTCCATTATTCAAATCTAAAACTTTTATTTCATTTTTACCCATATCTTCTTCAAAGAAAATGCTCCTCTTAGACAGGGTGCGTATAGCTGATAACATGTTCAAAGACTATCCTTTTTATATTTACAATCGTTCACTAAAACTGGAAATCACCATTTCATAATTTTACCCGAAATTTGAAAGCTAACCAATTAAAAAGGAAAAAAAGAAAAGAAAAGTAAAGAAAGGTAACAAGAAACCTACTTTTTTTTTTGGAAGTAACAAGAAACCTACTTAAACTGAAACAAAAATGGTAAACGAAGAGTAAAAATAAAGAATTGATCAACGAGAAGTTCAGCAGTAAAATGGGAAATGTATATTAAAAACCCAGATTAAAATTTGAAATATACATGGAATAGAAGAAACTAACTCACGCAAAATGATCAGGTATCTGAGGCTTCTGGTCATCGACATTAAGAGTTCCATTTCCGGCGTCGGCATCAACCTGAGGCTGAGGGGGCATAGGAGCCGTGGGATGTGTGGCGGAGGACTCAGAATGGGATGCGGAGATGGAAGGAGGTGATGGCGGAGGAGGAGAAGATGGTGGTACACTCGCGCCCATTTTTCTTTACAGAAAAGAAATTTCGGGGTTTCCTCAAGCTGGGGTCTCTCTCGAGTCTCGACTGATAAAAGCTCCGCTGCTAGCTTCTGCTCTTCAGCCGGTTGCGGTCAACAATGTATTTTCGGTTTAATGGACAAAATGACACTCGAAGTATTGTCAAAGGGACAAAATAGTCCATGAACTTTCAATTGTAACATTTAAATCCTCTTATTTTCAATTCTAGGACAATTTAGCCTTCCAAAGGTTTAAGATGATCCTAATATAGTTTAAACTCTTTTTACAAATATGTTCATCTTCATTGACACATGCATGTTGTGTTTTCATTCTCTAAAATTATCAAAAGAATTAAGTAAGGATTTTTTTCGATACTCACCCTCGACATGAGGTAATCATATTGGACCCTGATTAGTTTGGAGTTGAATCACTTCGGATCCAAATAGGGGAAGCTCTCCAAGCACATATTTTCTCAATTTACAAGATTCGAATTCGAAATCTTAGTTATTGAACTTCTTACACTCAACCTAACAGATTTTGGTGGGATCAAATATTGATACATGTGTAGTCAATAAAGTTAAATACATTTTTTAAAAATGAACTAAAACGAAAAAAACACAGCCTAGAATTTGAAACTTTTCTAGATAAATTTCGACCATGTAATTAATTTATCTCAAGTTATTAGAAGGAAATTTAACTTCTTGTTTATATTTAAATTGAGTAATTATTTGATACACCGACGGTGTAAATTTTGGACTCCACAAGCGAGTTGTGGAGTTGACACATGTCCATTTTCTGAATTAATTAAATTTTAAATATTTCAATCTAGTCCCTAGGGGACACATGTCACTCTTCAAGACCCGCTTGTATAGTTTGCTAAACTCCACCGCCAGTGTATCATATATAAACCCATTTAAAATTTTCCTTTAACCATAAACCCTGCTCATGATGGAAATTATGAATCTTTTATATCATTGACAATTTGTTCTTGGTCCGATGTGGTTCGACTCATTAGTCACCGTATACCCAAAGCCGGTTATTTTTTTTTAAAGAAGAAATATTGAAATAGTATAATTTTTTAAAGGATAATTATTTAATACACCGTCAGATTGATGTCACATGTCTAATTTCTTAATTAATTTTGTATTTAAAATTCAAAACTATTCCCTAAAGATATATATGCATTAAGCAAAACTCACTGACGGAAATTTATTGGATAATTTATGCTTAAATTTATTGGATAAATTCAAAACTATTCCCCAAAGGATACACATCGATATAGTGGATAATTTTCCTATAATAATTTAGTTTGGCAAAAACTTCTACAACTAGCCGTCCAAGACTCCCATGTCCATGAGTCCAGCCAATTGGAAAAGTGAAGAGAACCGACCCGTCCACTTTAGTTAGGTCAATAGAGGAACTGAAAATTGAAAATAATAAATACGAGAAATTTCATGATGATATGAATATGTAAAATCAACACAAGAAACGGTGGGCAGTGTCAACCACAAACAACCGCCCACGCCCAGTATTTAATCTCTTTCCAGGAAATTTTGTTGATGGACCAATATCCATTTTCCTATCTTTAAACTCCATTAATACCCCATCCAATCTCAAACTATATAACAAGTATATAATATTCAGATTTAAGAGAATAAACCAAAACTAAATATGCCCATTGCTATTTCATGCATGGCCTAATTTCTCATCTTTCTCATTGCGTATATTGCAAGGCTTTTCCATGAACACATTCATTCTATCACAATATGTGACAAAAGTATTTCCCATGGTTGCAAGATTTGCACCACCACAATTGTCACCTGCAGCTGCCGTTGACCTCGAATCGGCGGCCGAGCGGCCGGCTGCCTTGACAGTGGAGGATTCACAGAATTACTTGGCCTGGGAAAAACTAATCGTGGCATTTTGTTTGGGGTCATCCATTGAAATAGCAATCTTGTTTGCTCAAATTGGTTCGGCTCCACTCCCCATAACTTTCAACCTTCTTTCCCTTGCCATTCTCTTGGCCTTCACTTGTCTTTGTGTTGGCAAATGTTATAGCAATCATTCCAAGTTTCATAGGGTGGCTCGGATGTTGGAACAAGTGGGTGGCTTTTTCATGGTGACAGCCTTTTTCATAGCTATTGCGATTCCATTTCCTTTATGGCTCCAATGCTGTACGGGGGCTGTGTATGCCATCTCCTTTCTATCTATTATGATCTGCAATCTTTTCTGAAGCTTTGTCAAGCATGTAAGTTATATCAGCTGAACAGTGGTCACATCGATTGATTTTTCTGCAAGATAATCAGGATTTAAAAGAAAAGTTCATACATTAATGGAACTTGCCATTCGGGAAAGCACCGACTATCGGCTCATTAAGTCATTATTACAAGAATAATTAATTTGAATGTTTCATCGGCATCAATGTGTTAATATTTTTTTAGAATGATTTTAGTACTATTAAACCCCCAGTGTATTACCTGTTAGAGGCGCCACGCTTTCTCAAATACAATATTACTTGAGAAATCAAACAAATTGTATTTAGGATACAACTAAGCCACTTAAGAACATCCAAGGAAGAAGTAGAAGAATTGATTATGTATTCAGGGGAAAATCACGTTCCTATTTATAAAACGTGAAACAACACAACCTCTGGTAACTGTCTCCTAATAAAAAGGTATCTATCAGATAAAAGACAGTTTTTGATAGTTTATACCTATTCAAATAGGTATATCCGAAATTTGTTTAAGGAAAATAAAAAATTAAGACTTAGAATTTTTTCTAAGTTATCAAGGCCCAAGATGCCCAAGTGCCCTCATCATAGACCAATAAAATTAGTCTATAGACCTAGGCCCATTAGTAGACAAACCAAGCCCAAATGGCCTAAATTATCCACTAGCCCACAAGTCATCCAAAGATAACCTTTAAAGCACTTAAGCCTATATAAACCAATTGCCTTTGTATTTCCTTAGCAATATGGGATTCATCCCACTTCAACAAACTATATAACATTCCCCCACTAGTTTGTTGACTCAACAATCATCTTCACTTATAAGCATAGTGCATACAAGAAGGATTCTACGAATTGGACCTTCAATTAGTGTAAGCATTTCAGGACGCTAACGAAGTACATGGTGTCCGAAGATTGAACCATGACTCCTTTCGTCTAACATCGGAAATACCACACACACTATACTTATGTTCTTCTAACCAGATTTCTTGATTGCTTCTAGCACTATTACTGGCCCTGTGCTAGCGATCCATGTTCTATGAATATGTACAAAAGTAAAACCCTTTCATACTTTTGTTGAAGCGACACCACTTCATATTCATATAGGTGGAGTCACTTGTTGTTGATTTATTCCTAACAACCTCTTATTGCTCCATTAAGAGTTTAATAACTCATCCTCTCTTATCACATTAGTACTAACAACTTTTATTCAGTATGGGACATAGTTAGCACTTTGAAACAGACATGCCAATAACTTGTTATTACCACATTGAACCTCAGTCTATAACCGGTTTGGTCAAGCGAGGTTGGGTTCCCATCATTGGTGTCTAAGGGTTATATTTTAATCCCATACTACTTGTAGTCTCCCACACTTTATCTCTAGGCAATGCCTTAGTTAACGGATCCGATAAATTCTTTGCTGACTTTATGTAGGAGATAGTAACTGTACTATTAGAGATCAATTCTCTAATGTAATCATGTCTTAGACTTATATGTCTAGATTTTCCATTATAGACATTACTAAAAGCACTTAGACATCGTCGCCTCACTATCACAATGAATAGTGACTGGCGGCATGGGCTGAGGCCAAAAATCAATTTCTNGTAACATGTTTCTTATCCATTCAGCCTCTTTGCCGCGGATGCTAAAACTATAAATTATGCTTCCCATAGTTGAATGAGCAAGGCATGTTTGTTTCTTTGATGCCCAACTTATAGCTCCACCAGCTAATGTAAATAACCAACCCG
>AWWV01012317.1:0-22675 GCA_001974805.1 Corchorus capsularis | reverse complement strand
ATCCCTGATTCGAGTCTCACACTCAATCTGCAGATGAGTCTGAAATTGTTCCATAGTGATAGCATCACTGTTCAACAGAATCTTCTTACAAAAATTCTTCCAAGAAGGGGGCAGTTTGGACAAAATAGCACCAATTTGAAGTGCATCAGGGATTACAACTTCCAAATCACTTAACCTGGAAACCAGAATTTGCAGTTCATGGATTTGATCCATGACAGGCTTATCATCAGTCATTTTAAAATCAAAATAATTAAGGGCCAAGAACTTATCTGTACCACGTTTTTCAATTTTGGTACTAGTCTCCAAGGCAGTCTATATCTCACGAGGAGTTTGCAGAGTAGAGTACAGATCATACAAACGATTAGTGAGTGAATTGAGAATGAGGCCACGACAAGTCATCATATCATCTTCACGATTCTGTCGTTCAGCCCTTTGTTCATCAGTATCATCTGGTGTTGCAGCAGGCAAGGCAGGCAGATTCTCATCAAGAACATAATAAACCTTGACAGCGGACAAGAGGAATCTGATCTTGTCTTTCCATCTGGTAAAATTCGTGCCATCAAACTGGTTCAATTTCCCAACATCATTTTGCGCTAGAATCTTCATAGTTGCATCGTTGACAGCCATGGTTGATCGATTTCAGAAAACTCAAAATCAACAGAGGAAGAAATATTGTATTTGAATTGTTAGAAATTTTCTGAAATTATAGAGAAAACAAGACTTAGACGCGCCACGCTTTCTCAAATACAATATTGCTTGAGAAATCAAACAAGTTGTATTTGGGATACAACTAAGCCACTTAAGAACATCCAAGGAAGAAGTAGAAGAATTGATTATGTATTCAGGGGAAAATCACGTTCCGATTTATAAAACGTGAAACAACACAACCTCTGGTAACTGTCTCCTAATAAAAAGGTATCTATCAGATAAAAGACAGTTTTCGGTAGTTTATACCTATTCAAATAGGTATATCCGAAATTTGTTTAAGGAAAATAAAAAATTAAGACTTAGAATTTTTTCTAAGTTATCAAGGCCCAAGATGCCCAAGTGCCCTCATCATAGACCAATAAAATTAGTCTATAGACCTAGGCCCATTAGTAAACAAACCAAGCCCAAATGGCCTAAATTATCTACTTGCCCACAAGTCATCCAAAGATAACCTTTAAAGCACTTAAGCCTATATAAACCAATGGCCTTTGTATTTCCTTAGCAATATGGGATTCATCCCACTTCAACAAACTATATAACATTACCAATTTAAAAATCATATCCTAATTATTAGATATTGGTAGTACCCTAAGTAGTGAGTGGTGGAGTAGTTGATACGAATCTAATTGTGTTAGATTCAAATCCACCTTTGAGACCTGCCAAAGATCAACTTAAAACACCAATACTTCTAGACTTGTATGAGTCGATAAACCTAACCTAATCTTCCTCTTCGTTCGTCGTCCTTAAGCCCCCAATTAGACCTGCAATTGAACACTTAAGATCACAAGATTCACAAACAATTAAGCAATCACAATCTAATTGCTTGCTAGGACTCTACAAGTGTAGACACCCGTTTTAGTATCCTTTTAAGGAATTGCCAGGGGCATTTTTGTCATTTTTGTCCTAAAGGTATTTTGGTCATTTTCACTTCAAGGGCATTTTTGTCTTTAGGTTCATAGTTAGTTCAAGTTGGCATGTTCGTATTTAGTCTTTGGTAAATTGCATCCCAAATTTAAGAAAATCCAAAAGTGGTTAAATTCACTGAGTTTATTTAATCATTTCTTGTCTTTAGTAAAATTCCTTTTCCTTTAATTTAGAAAGCATCTAAATAGTTCCTGATCCATCTTCACAATTTTGATTTGATAAAATAACCCATTGATCTTACAAATTAGCGTTTTTGCTGAACTAATGCAACCGAATTTGCTTTTAGCCTTTGATTAACTTGGCACTTGATGACAAATAGAATACAATTTATTTTCCCTCTTGCCTTACAAACGTTTAAAGTTATTACATTATTCCATGGAATTGTGAGTAAAAATAAAAATACAAAAGAGGGCAAATCAGAAGGCAAAGATCGAGCAAGTGGATGGGATTCCAAATTCGAGGGCAAAATCCTTTTGCTTGGAGGCATATTTGCTTCCACCTTTAAATATCTCCCTGCATATACCAAATCAGTACACTGACATTAGCATTACATTCCATTTTTTTTAAAAAAAGCAAGCATGTTTTTCCTAAATATTAAAGTGATCATATACAGGAACAAAGTTGACCATTATATTGTTGTCAAATAATCAATGGCACGTTCGAACAAGTGTTGGGGCAGCCAACTGGATAGGACAAGTTCATAATTCAGTGAGCAGAATTACAGAGACAAATGTGAATAAAGAATGCCAAGCGAGTCACACATTTTTTGCCATGATACAGTGTGAACGTATGCAGTATAATATAATGCAGCAAATGCTATGTTGAGAGTCCTATACACCAACCCGGGATTGAAACCATGAAGAAACAAAGACAAAAATGTTAGCAGCAGGCATGTTTGAGGGCAATTTAGGAGCTAAGGAAAAGCATCTATGGTAACAAGAAAAATCACCAATTCATGTTACGGCGCCATTCTCAATGCACATGGAAATAAGAGGCAAATGGTCAGAAGTCAGTGTGACAGGCTCAGTGAGAACAACCAAACAAGTTCAAGCGTCAAACATAGTCTGAAGACAAGAGCATTACAGGGCACCAAGACAAGCAGAGGATTCCAGTAGTGATTAGAGAGGACAACACAACAGTACACAAAAGCAATATTCATCAAAGCATGTCAATTCAGCCAAGCACTCAATGTTCCATTGAAACAACTCAAGTTCAATTCAACAGCATTATAAGATACCTCAATTCAGCAAATAAGTGACAAGGATGGTCATCCAGTAAGCAAGCGGACCAAGCAATACAGCAACTAAACCTAGCATGAAGAAGTCTAATGAGAACAGAAGCAATAAAACAGCAAGTTCCACACAGACTTGGGACAATTAAATTTGAGCATAGCGGGCATACATCATGACATCTCAGTCATGACAGTATAGAGTTACATACATGCTATTGCAGTAATCATTATAGAGAACTCATTTGGCCTAGGAAGAATGCTAAACAATTAATAATACTTTGGCTAAAGCATTTGGCATAAATAGTTAGTATTTAGTATGATTACTTAGGCATTGGTACTTTAGTTAGAACAGTAGCATGCACATTACTTTAGTGAATAAGTCATCTCGGACATTCCCAACACTACACAGTAACAACTACAAGCGGTTAACAGAGTGGGAAAAGAAATTTACATTAAGAGAGTGAATTCGAATTCCTTTACCTATACAGCTTATTCGGGACACCTCATCATTGGTTGAAAATATCTTCACCTACTCCAGTAAAATCCAAGGAAGGAAAGCGTTGGGAAGGTGGCGAGAAGGAGTGACTCACCCAATCCAGCTCGGAGGAGGCTCCATTCTTATCCTTCCCCTTCACCTGCTCACAAGGAAACAAAATTGGTTAGGAAGATGACAGCTAGATTGAGGAGTCGATGCTCATCTTTAAAGAGGGAAGGATCTAGAATTCCCGAGCCTATAAAGAGGCTCTCCATTTTCTTCAACAGGGGGGAAAGAAAATTTTCAGAAAAAAAAAACGCTGCAAAGCTAGAATTCTAGGCATTTTTACAAGACACACACTTATACACAAAAAGGAGAAACTTACTCATTTTCTCGGGGATTCTCTCTCAAAAAAAAATTCAGAGTTTTCTCTTGATAAGCTAGGGTTCGTGGTCTCTAAGGCCTCCTTTAGTGAAATTAAGTCGAGATTTGCAAAGAATATGGTGGAGTAGTTTATACAAGTCGAGATGAAGCCGCCGGGATTCGAAGGTTAGGGCCTCGGGAATTTGGGGTTTTTTTCCATTCAGAGGTTCATTTGAAGAATTCCTTCGGTGAAAGGCTAGTAAAGGAAGAGGAGACTGACATATCTCAGATTCAAGTCCATCCGATAGTCGGATGATGAGATCGAAAAAAGTGTTTTTGGGTTCGGTTATGGGTGAATTCAAGAAGGTCTAGGCTTGATCCTGGAAAACAAGGACCGGATCCGAGTTCAGGAGGCTGAGAAAGGCCAATCTGGAAAGTTGAAGCCTCATCGGAGCTCTGGCAAGGGTCCGGTACGGTGGCACATGGTGGTTGGGCAGGCGGTGCAATTTCCAATCTTACAAGGGGCGGCGGCTAGGGTTTGGAAGGGAAAAGAGTGCTTTGAAGAAGAAAGAAGAAGAATTTGGTCTTATAGAAGCCGTACACCTCAAAAACGGCTGTGCTTCGGCTCAACAAGGGAGCATTTGGTGGATTCAGGTAAGATATTTCACTCCGCTTCAATTTAATCCCTAGATTTAATGCATTTAAGTCATATGCATTGTTAGCATTTACAATTAAGTCCTATATCCCCAAGAATAAAGCAATAGAGTCCCTTTAAGTACAGTTTCCTTCTAAATTGGCCCCTAAGTTCAAGAAATTATTTTAATTAAACTCATAATCAAAAGTTTGGTCAAAGAATTGAGTGATTTACTTGGCTAATTATAGGAAGAAGTCAACAAATTTATGAAGAAAATATGCTACACTCATGGCCATGCATTTTAAATTTCCTAAAATGTTGTTGATATTATGCTCATTTGAGCAAGTTAAATTGACACCGATGATGGAATAATTAAGCGAAATGTGACAATACTTGTCCATTTTTAATCTTAATCTCCTAGGCTTGGGGCATTAATTTGGGGATCTTACCAATCAAGTGGAAGGTGTCCAAATAATTCTCCTCGTATAAATATTTGGGTAAAATGTGATTAAACCGGAATTCATGCATCATATGCACAATTAAAACTTTATTCCAGTGTGATTAAGGGCACTTAAGGAAAGTAAAGTCTTAATTCAGGGTAATTAAGAAAGGAAAGTATAGTCAAGGTCCTAAGTTGGGCAATTAAGAAAAGTAAAGTCTTAATTCAGGGTAATTAAGAAAGGAAAGTACAGTCAAGGTCCTAAGTTGGGCAATTAAGAAAACTAAAGTCTTAATTCAGGGTAATTAAGAAAGGGAAGTACAGTCAAGGTCCTAAGTTTGGCAATTAAGAAAACTAAAGTCTTAATTCAGGGTAATTAAGAAAGGAAAGTACAGTCAAGGTCCTAAGTTGGCAATTAAGAAAGACAAAGTCTTAATTCAGGGTAATTAAGAAAAGGGAAGTACAGTCAAGGTCCTAAGTTGGGCAATTAAGAAAACTAAAGTCTTAATTCAGGGTAATTAAGAAAGGAAAGTACAGTCAAGGTCCTAAGTTGGCAATTAAGAAAGACAAAGTCTTAATTCAGGGTAATTAAGAAAGGGAAGTACAGTCAAGGTCCTAAGTTGGGCAATTAAGAAAACTAAAGTCTTAATTCAGGGTAATTAAGAAAGGAAAGTACAGTCAAGGTCCTAAGTTGGGCAATTAAGAAAAGTAAAGCCCTAATTCAGGGTAATTAAGAAAAGAAAGTGCAGTCAAGGTCATAAGTTGGGTAGCAAGGAAGAGTAAAGTCTTAATTCAGGGTAATTAAGAAAAGAAAGTATAGTCAAGGTCATAATTTAGATAATCAAGATGAGTAAAGTTCTAATCCAGGACGATTAAGAAAGTCCAACATAGTTAAAGTTTTAATCCAGGGCGATTAAGAAAGTCAAACATAGTTAAGGTTTAATCTGGGGTGATTAAGAACGTCAGACATAGTTAGGTTTTTAATCCAGGGTAATTAAGAAAAGTAAACATTCAAAATCTTAATTCAAGGAAATAAGGTAAAAGCAGTCAAAGGAGCTTAATTCAGGGAAATTAAGTAAACATGGTCAAAGAACTTAATTCAGGATAATTAAGTAAAAAGCAGTTAAGAACTTAGTTCAGGACAATTACGTAAAAGCAGTTAAGAACTTAATTCAGGGTAATTAAGTAAAAGCAGTTGAAGGACTTAATTCAG
Source organism: Corchorus capsularis (assembly GCA_001974805.1). NCBI lineage: Eukaryota > Viridiplantae > Streptophyta > Magnoliopsida > Malvales > Malvaceae > Corchorus > Corchorus capsularis. The sequence goes on along the minus strand of AWWV01012317.1, from coordinate 16,688 downwards.
GGTAATTAAGTAAAAACAATTAAGTAAAGTAAACACAGACTTAATTTCAAGGAAGGAAATTAGGTAAAGACAAGCATAGACTTAATTCAGGGTAATTAAGTAAAGTAAGCACAGACTTAATTTCAAGGAAGGAAATTAGGTAAAGACAAGCATAGACTTAATTCAGGGTAATTAAGTAAAGTAAGCACAGACTTAATTTCAGTGAAGAAAATTAGGTAAAGACAAGCATAGACTTAATTTCAAGGAAGGAAGTTAGGTAAAGGCAAGCACATACTTAATTCAGGGTAATTAAGTAAATTAGCAAAGACTTAATTTCATAAGAATTAAGTAAAGTCATCAAAGACTTAATCCAAAGATGATTAAGTAAGATCAGACAAAAACTTAACCTCCGGGGATTCAGATAAAAAAGGGACTTGATTCCAAGGAAGGGAGTTAAGTAGAGTAGAGGACTTGATTCCAAGGAAGGGAATTAAGTAGAGTTAAGAATTTAATTTCAAGGAAGGAAATTAAGTCAAGTTAGGGACTTAATTCGGGGTATTTAAGTAGCGTCAATAAAGGGACTTAATTCAGGGTAATTAAGTAGCGTCAATAAAAGGCTTAATTCAGGGTAATTAAGTAACGTCAATAAAAGGCTTGATTCAGGGTAATTAAGTGGAGTCAATAAAGAGTTTAATCTAAGAAGAGATTAAGCAAAACAATAAAAGGGCTTGATTTATAAAAAATGAGTCAATAAAAGAAGAGAATAATGAGACGACTTAATCAAAAGAGAATTAAGTCAGAATAAAAGGCATAGTAACATCGGCCTAATCCGGATAATTAAGAAAAAACAAAATAACGATTTAGACCAAATAAAGAACTAATTAAGGTCGATTATAACTCGTTTAAAGAGAATGATAGTATTGGACATGAATAGGTTTAAGAATAGATGCAACTAACAGTAGAGACCCATAGTTAATCCTAGACCAGTCAGTGCCGTCATTTCGACGGGCGTCGTGGGGGTGCTAATCTTTCCCCACGCGTACCCGACTCCCGAACCATAGACTCTGGTTAAAGCAGACATTATTAGGTTTAGTATTACCTTCAAGCTAAGGTTAATATTAGACTTAATAATCGGATAAGGTGGCTAATCACACCTAGGTTAAAAAAAGATTAGTGGCGACTCCCATAAGAACCCGTAAGTATAGAAACGGTAGTTTCGCCCCCGGTCGCAAACGTTGCGACAACAAGATTGAAGAATCATAAGTTTGCTCAAACTAGAACAATGAAGCTAAGATAATCAATTGGGTGAAAAACCTCAACTTTATTAATCAACTCAACTTGTATTTACTAGAGGGGGATTGACCCTTTATATAGTAGAGGGGTCGACGCATATACCCCCTTAAACCTCCTCAAGGGCGGTTTACACATAAAGAAAGGATCAAGGAAATTGCCTACTCCTTGTCCTACGAGGAAAAGTAAATAACATAACTTAATTAAGCAAGGATTGGACTTAGTCAAACAAGACCCAACCCAATGTCTTCTAGACTAATTAAATAGCTAATCTAAGATAGAATTAAGACCCAATTGGCCGAATTACACAATGTAAGCCCTAATGATCATCAATTGCAAGTATGGTGCACAACTTGGAATCGATGGGAATATTCCTTTGCTTAATGTCTTCAATGCTCTCCAATTGATCTTCAATGGTCTTCAAGCCTTCAAGATGAGTTCGAACAAAGCTTGTTAATGCTTCTTTGAATCTCTTAGCTCTTGCTCTAGTCATCGGACCTAAAGGCATCTTCAAAAGATCAAATGGCATCTTTGGTGCGATTCCTCCATCCAATGGCATCTTTGATGCGATTCCTCCATCCATTGATGTCTTTGGTGCGATCCCATCTCCTCCTTACTCCTCCAAGCTTCCTTTCATTCCTTGATCATCCTTTCCATGATCTCTATTGGCTCCATTGTGCTCTTCAAGACCATGATAAGCCCTTGGCGCATCATCCCCTCTCCCTTGAAAAGGATTTGTCCTCAAATCTGCATCACTATCAAACAAGGATAAGTCTGAAACATTAAAAGTAGCACTTACATTGCCATATTCACTAGGAAGATCTGGCTTGTATGCGTTGTTGTTGATCCTCTCCAAGACTTGGAATGGACCATCTCCACGAGGTAAGAGCTTAGACTTTCTCTTTTCAAGGAACCTCTCCTTCCTTAGATGCAACCAAACCCAATCTCCAGGTTCAAAGATGATCTATTTGCGCCCCTTGTTAGCAACCTTCATGTAGTGTTGTGTTTTCTTCTCAATTTGAGCTCTAACTCTTGCATGAAGATCCTTAACAAAGTCGGCCTTTCTTTCACCATCCATGTCGACTTGCACACTCAAAGGTAAACTCAACAAATCCAATGGGGTTAAAGGATTAAAACCATACACAGTTTCAAAAGGTGAATGTCCAGTAGTGCTATGTATGCTTCTATTGTATGCAAATTCAACATGAGGTAGACAATCCTCCCAAGTTCTTAAGTTCTTCTTAATTAATGCCCTAAGCAAGGTTGACAAAGTCTTATTAACTACTTCAGTTTGGCCATCGGTTTGAAGATGACAAGTAGTTGAAAACAACAACTTAGTACCTAACTTAGCCCATAATGTTCTCCAAAAGTGACTTAAGAACTTAGCATCTCTATCACTCACAATCGTCCTAGGCATTCCATGCAATCTAACAATCTCTTTAAAGAACAAATTAGCTACATTAATGGCATCATCCGTTTTAGTACATGCAATAAAGTGTGCCATCTTAGAAAACCTATCAACAACCACAAAGATAGAATCTTTACCTCTCCTAGACCGAGGTAATCCTAACACAAAATCCATACTAATATGTGTCCATGGTTCATGAGGAATAGGCAAAGGAGTATACAATCCATGAGGCTTAGATGTCGATTTAGCTTGCAAACAAACAATACAACTAGAAACATGCTTTCCTACATCATATCGCATCTTAGGCCAAAAGAAGTGTTCATGCAATATCTCATAAGTTCTATCAACTCCAAAGTGACCCTTAAACCCCCTTCATGCGATTCCCTCACTAGCACATAACGCAAAGAGCAAGAAAGCACACACAATCTAGATTCTTTAAACAAAAATCCATCATGCTTATAATACTTTCCAAATCCAGAATTTTCACATGCTTTAAAGATCTCACCAAAATAAACATCACTAGCATACAATTCCTTAATAAACTCAAATCCAAGAAACTTAGAATCAAGCATGGAAAGTAAGACATACCTCCTTGATAAAACATTGGCTATAACATTCTCCTTACCTTGCTTGTATCACACAACATAAGGAAAACTCTCAATGAACTCACTCCACTTAGTATGTCGTTTGTTCAACTTATGTTTGCCTCTCAAATACTTCAAGCTCTCATGATCCGTGTGAATCACAAACTCTTTAGGCCAAAGGTAGTGTTGCCATGTTTGTAATGCTCTCACAAGAGCATACAACTCTTTGTCATAGGTTGGATAATTTAATGCAGGCCCATTCAATTTCTCACTAAAATAAGCTACGGGCTTCCCACCTTGCATTAAAACAGCTCCAATTCCAACCCCTGATGCATCACATTCAATCTCAAAAGTATTGTTAAAGTTAGGCAAAACAAGCAAAGGAGCATTAGTTAGTTTTCCCTTCAAGATCTCAAATGCTTCTTGTTGTTCTTTTCCCCACTTGAATGGTGTATTCTTCTTCATCACACTTGTAATAGGGGCGGCTAAGCTGCTAAAGTCCTTAACAAACCTCCTATAGAACTCAGCTAAACCATGAAAAGATCTCACTTGACCAACATTGGTGGGGGTTGGCCATTCTTTGATTGCTTTGATCTTCTCCTCATCAACTTCTATACCTTACGATGACACCACAAAACCAAGAAAAACAAGCTTGTTTGTGCAAAAGGTGCACTTTTTAAGGTTAGCAGACAACTTCTTAACCCTAAGTACATCTAACACACATCTTAGATGCTTAACATGCTCATCAAGGTTTCGGCTATACACAAGTATATCATCAAAATAAACAACAACAAACTTGCCAATATAAGCTCTCAAAACATGATTCATTAACTTCATGAAAGTACTAGGTGCATTAGTCAATCCAAAAGGCATAACTAACCATTCATACAACCCTAGCTTAGTTTTAAAGGCAGTTTTCCATTCATCACCCTCTTTCATGCGAAGTTGATGATATCCACTCTTAAGATCAATCTTTGAAAATAAACAAGCACCATGCAATTCATCAAGCATATCATCTAATCTAGGAATAGGGTGACGATACTTTACCGTTATGTTGTTTATTGCCCTGCAATCAACACACATTCTCCAAGTTCCATCCTTCTTAGGAACAAGCAAAACAGGAACTGCACATGGAGAAAGGCTTTCAGGCACAAAACCCTTTTGTAGTAGCTCTCCAACTTGTTTCTCCAACTCCTTTGTTTCTTCAAGATTTGTCCTATAAGTTGGCTTATTAGGTATTTGCGCTCCAGGGATGAAGTCAATTTGATGTTCAATCCCCCTAATTGGTGGTAAACCACTAGGAATCTCCTCAGGAAACACATCTACATAATCACTCAAAAGAGAAACATTGTTGCTTGGAAGCTCGCTTTCCAAGTTGTTAGTAGCAACAAGTGTATTCTTAAGCAAAAGCAAGATCAAAGCAGAATTATCATTCAAAGCTTCTTTAATCTCACTCTTAGTAGCTAACATACACTCCTTAACAACTTTCTTAGAACCAGCATGCTTATCAACCAAAACAGATTTGTTGTCAACGCAATTCACACTAGAACTAACATTCTTAACCTTTTCTTGAACCCTATATTCCGATTCCAATTTAGCAAAATCCTCTTTCAATTTTACTTGATCTTTTAAAGCTTCTTGTGGTGATAAAGGAATCAAAGTAATAGGATGCTTACCACAAACAATAGAATACTTATTTGTCTCACCATCATGATGAACCTTGTTGTCATATTGCCATGGTCGACCAAGTAAGACATGACATGCTTGCATTGGAAGCACATCACATAGCACCTCATCATTGTACCTACCCAAAGAAAGAGAAACTAAAACTTGTTTGTTAACCTTAATCTCCTCTTTATCATTGAACCATCCTAAACTATAAGGCTTAGGGTCTTTGGTAATGGGCAACGACAACTCCTTCACTAAGTACACACTAGCTATGTTTGTACAACTTCCTCCATCAATGATCACACTACTAGGTTTCCTACACGCATACATCCTAGTATGAAACAAATTCTCCATTTGATTGTGCACATCTCCTTTAACATAGGCACTTAAAGTTCTTCTTGCAACTAAGTTCAAGAGTGTCGGTGTATTACCATCATCATCATCCTTATCATCATGCGAAAATCCCTTTTTATAATCTTCATCACCACTAGATCCTAGTACAAATTCTTCATCTTCACTCTCAATTTCTCCATAGTCATTAGTGAACATAACCTTCTTGTTAACGCAATCCTTAGCATAATGACCATATCCTTGACACTTGTAACACTTAACATGATTCTTAGAAGAAGAACTTGATGAAGACTTAGGATCGGTTTTAGGGCTTGCTCCCTTTTGCGCCAACTCCTTCTCTTTGTTGGATGATTTCTCATCTTTCTTAATTGGAGTTTTCCATGAGCTTGATGATGATGCAAAGCTCTTCTTAGCGCCATTCTTTTTTACTTGGCTCTCGGCCTTCAAAGCATGTTGAAGCAATTCCTCAACATCATAGTGTTGTTGCATCTCCACTATATCATGAATATATCTATTCAAACCCGCCATAAACCTAGCCATAGTGGCTTGTGGAGCTTCATCAACCTCGGCCCTAGACATCAACAACATCATCTCCGAATAGTACTCATCAACACTCCTTGTTTCTTGCTTCAAAGATTGCAAGCTTTGATAAAGAGAATTGATATAGTAGCTTGGAACAAATCACTTTCTCATGAAACTTTTCAATTCTAACCAAGTTCCAATAGGTGTCTCCAAATTTCTCCTCCTTGATTGCACCAATTGATTCCACCAATTCAAAGCATTCTCCGAAAACTCAAGGGTAGCAATTTGCACCTTTTTAGTTCGGCATGGGCGTGATAATCAAAGTACATATCCAATTTTGACTCCCACTCTAAGTAATCCGATGGTGACCCTCTCCCATTGAATTTAGGGATTTTGTACTTGATGTTATCTTTAGGCTCCTCTCTTTCAACTCCCCTCCTAGGCCGCAAATTCTCATTGTAAGCTTGACCTCCTAGCTCTTGTTGCCTCAATCTTGGATGATGAATAAAAGACAACTTTGGAAAATACATCCAAGCCCATACTTGGAGTATCCATAAAGGACCGTGGATACTTTATCCACACTTTGTGTGATGTTGTACAAGCCACGATAGAGAATGCCAAGCACAAACTGACCGAGGGCTAATCTCTTCCCCGAAGCCATGAGTTTAGCAAGGCGAAGATATTCAGCAAGGTAAGCACGTGAAGGAGGACAAACTACGAACTTGCAGATCAAGCAGCGCATGAAGGTCGTGATCTCTTTTGCTTCAAGAGGAGCATAAATAGACTTTTCATGCTCAACGGTGAATTTGTTGAAAGAAAGTTTGTCGTCAAAAGGAATGGAGTAGAGCAAATCATCTTCTTTATTAAGGGAAGAGGCGCATGAAATCTCTTCACCATCCACAGGGAGACCTGTGATTGCTGCTATGTCAAGGAGAGTTACTGACATCGGCCCACATGAGAGATGGAAATAATTCCAACACCTATTCCAAAAGGAGCTGAGAGCAGCAAGCAGGCACCATCATAGGAGAATTCTTGCTTTGATAACAAGACAAAAGATAATAAGTCTTGATCACGCAAATGTTCTTCACGATGTTTGACTATACGATCAACCCACGTACACCATTCAACAGGATGATATGGCCATGATTGGATTTTGTTAACCCATTTTCGAAAAGCATAGCCATCACCTTGAAGTGGAAGTATAGCACCTCGGTGCAAAGGAAAGAAGTCATTCATCTCAGCAGAAGGAAAACCAATGAAGCTAGGTGCAAGAACATCTTTGGGGAATTCAATCTCGTGATAGACTTTTTCAACAAGTCTTCACAATGTCAAGAGTTATTTCTTCTTAAGGTTCCTTGGAAGCTGCAGTGAAATTAACAAAATTGTTAACAAGTTGGTGAAATTTAATTTTACCACCTTAAAATTATTTCATAATTTTTATTTTTGGAAAAAATATTAATTATGGCTGCCAAAATTAATTATGGTGATATTTTTAAGAAAATTAAACTATTTTTTGGCCTAAAATAACAAATAAGCCGAAAACCCTAACCTAGGGATCAAATTGCATGCCGCTAAAATTGCATTTTTTGCAATTAAGGCCGCGGCATGCTAGGGTTTCTTTATTCATAAAATTAGGTTTCGTACTCATGAAATACAACCTAATTTTGGATAATAAACTGATTTCACACTTGATTTTTTGGCTAAATTAGCCAATAAAGCCGAAAATTGTAAAACCCCTAACCCTAGAGACCTAAATTGCAAGCCACACAAATTGCAATTGTTGCAATTTGGGGCCGCGATGCTTAAGGATTTTAATCCCAATCAAATTAGGTTTTGTTCCTAAGTAATTTAACCTAATTTCATGCAGCAAACATACTATCTAAATCAATTTTGGCTAGATTAAACATCTAGGCCGAATTGAACTTTAATTTTTGGCCAATTAAGAACGAAATTGTTGCAATTAGGGTTCATCACCTATGCCGATTGAACCCCAGCCCTAATTCTATTAAATTAACATGATTTCATGCCATGTGATACATGATTTTATGCAGCAAAATGTTAATTGAAAGATTTGTGGCAAAAAATTAATTCCTACGCCGAAAACTACATGGTTTTTGCTAAGGTTTTATGCCAATTTCTTCACTAAATTAATTTGGTTTCTAAATTAAATTAATCCTCTAAATTCCAGAAGCTATATCATCAAAAATTCATCATCAAAGTCGACATCAGCATGGTAAAACACCTAGGGTATGCGGCGTGAAGGAAAATTGATGAATTTAAATTCAAAAATTGAAAATTCATGAAGCAATTACCTTGGTTTGATGCCAATTTGGGATCAATCACCATGGACTTGATTTTTGGTTTTGAATGAGCCAAATTGGGGCTACCTTCATGGGAGTTTGATCCAAATTGCTTGATCCTTGCCAAAGATTTGGAAGCCTCCAAGAAAAGGGAGCTACGGCTTGAATTGCTTGGCATGGAGGAGGACTTTGCTTGATGATTTTGTTTGATGAAACCTTGATTCTTGGAAGCCATTGAAGCTTGAAAAGTTGCTGCAATTTTCGGCAAAGTATGGTACCAAGGAGGGAGGTCGACGTTGGCTAGGAAAATAGGAGGAGGAATTTCGGCCCAAGACCAATTTCCTTATATACAAGCTCAAATCCTTTTAATTCAAGGACTTAAGCTTGGGGGGTATTGTTTATATCTCAATTTACAATTGAGGGTAAATTGGTCTTCACATGAATAATATCAAGATGAGTGGTCAAGATTTAATTAGAAATCTTGATGAAACTTGGTTTTTGCACCACCCTAGTTCTAATTGAATTAGAAAATTCTTGTAATTAATTAACTGGATTGCTAAACACCGCCTCCCCTCGACTATTTTGCCCTTGGCTTTATTCTCCTTCAAATTTCAAACTTTTCAATTCTCTCAAATTCTCTCAACCTTCAAACTTTCAAATCCATGGCTATTGTGGCTTAATTAATTATGGGATGGGTACGTGAAAAAAAATTGAAAAGCTTTGTAATAAAAAGCTAAGAAAACCTGAGAATTTTAGAAGTTAATATATATATATATATATATATATATATAGAAGAAGAAGAATATGACCCAAATAGATTAATTGCACGAATGGGGACAAGCAAAATATTAAAGGACAAAAAAGAAATTAAATGAAAATTAAAAATCAGAGATGAAAAAAAAAAGCTAAAAAAGAGCGCGACCGGATCGCGACCTGGCCATGGTCCGGTCGCTACCGGATCACGACCTGACCATGGCCTAGTCGCGACCCGGGGTCATTGCTCAATCGCGACCGTATCGCAACCAAGCCATGGTCTGGTCACGACCCGCCTATTTTGGCTTTTTTGAAAAAAAAATTTAATAATTAATAATTAGTTATTATTATTACTTGAATTATTAGTTATTTTGGCCATGGATCATGAGTTTTGATATTGTTTTACTTGAATGATTGAGCTTTGAAAGATTGAAGGTTGAGAGAATTGAAAAGTTTGAAACTTGAAGGAAAATAAAGCAAAGGGCAAAATAGTCCAAGGGGGGGCGGTATTTAGTAATACCCTTAGAGGGCGTTTGTTTAGAGTATTTTCCCTGGAAAGTAATAGGGTGGAAAGACTTTCTATGGTTTGTTTAGATTAATAAGGTGGGAAAGTAATTTTTAAGGGCACCTAACTTTCCTTGATAGGTGGGAAAATACTTTACCATGGAGGGGGTAGAGAAAGTTTTTTCTCACCCATGGAAAGTGTAAATTTCATTAAAATTGGATTATTTTCCAAGGAAAGTGCTAATAAACCAAACCATTAAAACTACTCTCCATGCAATTTAATTGTTACTTTCCCTAAAGTTACTTTCCCTGGAATCACTCTCCCAGAATCACTCTCCTAGAGAGAGTTATTCCATGGAAAGCAACAAACGACCTCTTAATTAATTAAGGCCAAAAATTATTTAATAAATAATTATTATTTTCGAAATAATTATTATTATTTCCCATATATGCCACACATCAATAAGGAAGTGGCAGAAAAATCATTTAAGAGGAGATCTCCTTTTAATGAAGCTGTCAGCAGGAGGCAGACAGAAAAAAAAAGGAAGTTGTATCCCATGTCAGGAGATGGGAAACATCTCATGCAAGTCGTCTCCTATGTCTCCGAAGAGGCCGCCCTGTTTCAGGAAACTGTCTCCTTCTCTTGCATTTAAAGGAGGCAATGAGTTAAAGTTTGTCAGCAAGTAAATCTCTTATCTATGTGAGAGAGAAGTGAGATTTCAAACCTCACACCTCCTCAATATTTTCACCCTAACATGACAGTGAAACCGCCTAGGTACTTCCCATCTCCTGGGAGGCAAAACTACAACTTTTGCATTTTGTTCAATTATGGACAAAAAGGCGAAATCAGTGGAATTGACCTAACTAGAGGGTGTGGTTTCAAAATGAAGCATACTATGATGACCCTTGTGTCATGCCGCACCTCCTGGTGAAATTTCATCTCATTCTGACACAGCCGAAAAACTTTGTCTCGGTTTTCAATTAAGGACAAGTTGTCGGTTTATGGTGATGATCTAGGCATTATTTTCGAGCCTAACAAGTTCCATCACCTTTGCTCCGTTTAACCTTTCGGTCCCGTTTTCTGCATTTGATCTGTCTGATTCTGAATTTTGCCATTGACCTGATGGTCCTGTATTCCTGAAGATTCCGTTTTCCGTTATTTCGTTCCGCTGCCTGTTGTCCGCTGTCTGATATTCCGTTCCGTTGTCTGTCTGATTCCGTTTTCAGCTCCATTTTGGTTTTCAAACTCAAGTTGGCATCTTGAGTTTGAGGGAGGGTGTTAAAATAATTTATTATTTTACATCTTCCTATATTTAGTTTCCTAGTTTAAGTTAGATTTAGCTTCCTTGGACTTAATTCTAGAATTATATTCTAGTATAAAAGGTCTCTTATTGTACTAAGTTTTTCATAGTTTCAGAATAATATTTTCTCAATATTCCGTTAAATATTTTCTCTTTTATTTTAACAAATATAACATTATTGCAGCGTTGCAGGTGAGTTCAATATATTAATTTCTTTTTTTCGACTCTTTCCTCACTTTTCATGGTATATATTATGCGCACACGAGGAGTTTATTTAATTTGTGTGATAAAGCACCTCTTCTTTTGATTTTGTGTGTTTGCTAGGCTTTAATATCAATCTCTATTTCCAAGCCAAGAAGATATTAATCCAACAGCAACAAGGGAATGGAAGCATATGATAATTACCGACCGCTTAACGTGTCCAAGGTGCTGTGTATTTTTTTTTTCCATTTTTTATGGTTTTTTGGTTTTTTTTTCTAATTAAGATATATATCAATCTATATATTTAATTAGTTTATTTTATTAAATGGTTAGATTTCAAATAATCTTATTAGCTTACCAAAGTCCAAGGGATATGTATGCTGTAAGTTACATCATGTAACTACAACAAACTGATTTTAGCAATATCTTTTTATTAGTATTAAATGAAATTCCAACCTTTTTTTAACTAAAAAATGTAACAATATAAAATTTTAATTTTTAGTTATAAATTTATAAAAATTCTATAGAATTTGTCTTTCAAAACAAAATTTATAAAAGATAAATTTAAGGGAAAAAGCTGCAAAATGCTAATCCATTAATATTTGGTTATGGATTGGCAGGGGGAAAAAACTATATTTGGTAATTAAAATGAAGAAGAAGATAAATTTCTAGAGATAATTTTCCTTGTGGGAATCAATCTTGAACATAATTGTGTCAGTCTACAGATTACAGAATGAAGAAGATGTTATTGAAATAGCAACTGATGCTTTTGACTTTTTTGATATTTTAGGTTCCTAAGTTTGAACTTTGCTCAATGCAGTGGACCAGAAGAATTTTCAGTGAAGGAAGAATATCCTTCAACCAAAATGCAAATGCAGCACTACTTTATTCTTGATGCAAATGATTCAAAGATATTGTGCAAGCCTCCCAAAAAAGAAGAATCCCCAGATCATTGCCACTCTTCATTGAGTTCACTCATAGCAATAATTCCTCCTTGGTTCTTTCAGCGCATTTCACTTGTCCAAGTCCTAGATTTGTCCGGTACTAAAATCAAATCTTTGCCAAAATCTCTGCCCAAGATGGGCGCTCTTAGAAAAGTCTTTCATTGCAAGTAGGACAACTTGTAAAACTTGAGCAACTTGATCTTCATCAAACCCAGGTCATGGGTCTGCCTATAGAGATCGGAAAGCTACTTTGTTTAAGAGACTTGCGAGTATCATTTTATCCAATTCCAATCTGTGGCAAAAAGAAGTCGAAATGGAAGATTCTGATTCACCCGGAGACACACTCAGTATCAAATCTGTCGCAGCTTACTGACTTAAGCTTTGAAGTGGATCCGGCTGACAAGAGATGGGATGATTCAGTGGAAGTTGTGGCAAAGGAAATATGCAACTTAAAAGCATTGAGGACACTTACCTTGTAGTACCCGAAGCTCAAAAGGATATAAAAAATGGAATTGTCTAGTAAAAATTTGAAGAGAATCAAGGGTGGGAGGATATGAGGTGGAACCAAACAGAGTGGGGAAATCGACCGGACCATCTAATGCGTATCTTTTCCCCTATCAATAATGATGAAGATGTGATGACCCAATTCCAATTGGCAGAAGATAGAGATCTACTCCAACTACCGAGCAATTGCGGTTCATTACTGTCAGATTTTAAGGAGGAGAAAATAAATAAATCAAATCTGAAGCAATCAGCAACTCCATGGCGGACATCTGAGGTAAGTGGTGCAAACGGGTTTTAGCTGTAGAAGACTCATCCATCATAACCAGGTCCGTGACGCAGGTCGGATCCGGATTAGTTAGGGTCAGGCCTTGGATACCGGATGGGATACCCAAAAAAGTGGAAAAGGGTTTTTAATTTATTGGTAGAATTACTATATTATTATTACGTCGAACTTTTTTAATTTTTTTTAGATTAAAGGCTCAAATAAGGGCTTCAACTTTAATAAAAATCTCAAATAAGGATCCCAAAATACAATTTCAACAAATTAAAATACATATTTAGTAAATTATAACATATTGTGCAAGATGTTAGCTAATACTAGTGTGTGAGATGTATATAAATCAAAAAACACGGAAAAATTTTGTATCATATGACGTTTATTGAATTTATTTGGATTAATATATTTTGATTTTTAAATTAATTTAATAACACCATTTTCTATTAAAATTGATGTGAAGGTGAAAAGCATTGGTTTTCATTTGAGAAGAACCTAATTTATAAAAATCTACTTAGTATGTCTTCTAATTTGTTGAAATTGTGTTTTAGAACCTTTATTTAAGATTTTTATGAAGTTCAGGCCCTAAATTGAGATTACAGTCTTTTTTTTAATCTACTCCCTTCTATCGCTAAGTTGAGCATTATTTATGTGTATATATATATACTATAATAATAACCAGGAAAACGTTGAGGAAGTTGATGATGGTCAGCTCCAGAATCTTTACTCTGAGTTTGAAGTGGACGAGTCGGATAATTCAAGAAAAAAGCGCGCCCGTAAATCCACTTTAGCAGTTGCTGCTGCGGCTGAGACGGCGGCGACGGTTGCAGCGGATTCGGACCATGTGAGCCCATCAAAGCCAGGTAGTGGATCGGGTAAGCATAGGCGGTTATGGGTGAAAGATCGATCTAAAGGTTGGTGGGAGGAGCGTAACCGCCCGGATTTTCCCGATGAGGAATTCAAACGGGATTTTAGAATGACTAGAGCCACGTTCGATATGATCTGCGAGGAGTTGGAACCAGCGGTGATGAAAAAGAACACGATGCTTCGCGACGCAATCCCTGTTCGGCTTCGCGTGGCGGTTTGTATTTGGAGGTTGGGCACGGGCGAGCAACTCCGGTTGGTATCGAAACGGTTCGGATTGGGGATTTCGACTTGCCATAAGCTGGTTTTGGAGGTTTGCACAGCGATAAGAGGCGTTTTGATGCCTAAATTTTTGAAATGGCCCGACGAGAACAACATGAAGAGGATTAAACAAGAATTTGAGTGTATGACCGGAATTCCAAACGTGGGCGGTTCCATGTACACTACACACATTCCTATCATTGCACCAAAAGTTGGTGAGGAGACGTATTTGAACCAAAAACGCAGTGAGAGGATGCGGAAAGCTTGTTACTCGATTACCCTTCAAGGAGTTGTTGATCAAAGAGGAGTTTTTGCAGATGTATGTATTGGGTGGCCTGGTTCCATGTCTGATGATCAAGTTTTGGAGAAATCTGCCTTGTACTATAAAGGCATGAGGGGGCTTTTCAAGGACGTTTGGGTGGTCCGGAGTGAAAGGTATCATTTAATGGACTGGGTTTTAGTTCCTTATACTCACCACAATCTGACTTTGGCTCAACATGGTTTCAATGAGAAAATTGGGGAGATCGAGAAGGTGGCCAAGGATGCATTTACCAGACTAAAGGGGAGACGGTCATGCTTGCAAAAGAGAGCCGAAATTAACCTTCAAGACGTGACCCTTGTGCTTGGAGCTTGCTGCGTTTTGCATAATATTTGCGAGATGAGAAATGAGGACATGGACCCCTACGCTTGGATTTCAGCTTTTTGATGATAACACCATCCCAGAGAATAACTTGAGGTCTATGGCTTCTGTACAAGCTAGGGAACGCATTGCCCGGAATTTGTTGCACCGCCCTTTTCTATAGTTATTGCCACTACTAGTAATTGATTTCTTAGGCTTACTTTGGAATAACTACATACCACCTTCTAAAATTCCATACACCATATGGAAAAAGTGTGTTTAAACCGATACATGCCTTCAAATGAATCATTCCAGTTTCTATTATCTATTCATTATTTTTATGGTTATACCCGTGTTGCTAGCTTTATTGTTAGCCAGGTGTATGATGCCTTAAAAAAACTATGGTTGTAAGTTTTTTGAGTTACCATTAACTATGATTTGTATGTGCATGGTCATGGGTTTATAGATAAAAGAGTTCTCTTATACAGCCTTTTGATTTTGCTCTTTCTTCTTCTAATTCCTTATATTCTCATTATATGCTTCTATAATCCAAGAAATTTTTTTCTCACTTTGATTTTCCTCTTTTCTTTTTTTTTTCTCTTTATAATGTCGGTAATAGATTTTGGAAAATTATACAATACATCGTCAGTGGAGTTTAGCAGACTACACAAGCGGGTCCTGAAGGGTGACATGTGTCCCTTAGGAACTAGTTTGAAATATTTAAAACTTAAATAATTCAAAAAATGGACATGTGTCAACTTCACAACCCGCTTGTGCAGTCCAAAATTTATACCGCCGATGTATTATATAATCACCCCTTATATTTTTTATCTTTCCCCTTTTTTAATGTTAAAGTAATAGAAACAAGTTGATCGGTCCGCGCTGGCGCTACGAGCGTTCTTTTTTTAGAATCATTATTTATCACAATGTATATATTAAAAGATTTTCATCGTAAATTTAAAATGGAGACAGTGTTTTGACATGTTTTATTGGGGTTGTTCTATTTCCTTTTTTAAGATACATATTTTTCAAAAAATAATCGAGGGAAAAAAAAAACAAAGTCAATAAATGCAGCACTTGTGGAATTGACAAATGGGAGGGTGCAATTAACTAAATCTGCTTTTAGAAATCTTGTTACCAAAAAGGTAAGAGGAAAGGAGGAAATAAAGGAATATGACATGCGACTTTTTGAGTCATTTGTCAATTGAGAAATGACCAAAAAGTTTAGTTATTTAATCCCCTCAAGAATAAAAATTAGGACATTTAAGTAATCTGCCAAGTAGGTAAAGATGAAAGATGTTAGTTCTTTAGCTTATCATCAATCCTTGATGAGGATCATTTATTAATCTGAATTGCTAAACACCGCCCTATTTTTGCTATTCACCGCCCCACTTTTTACACTTTTACCTTTCATATTTTTTCAACTTTCTAATTCCAAATCTTTTAAAACATTCAAACAACCTTCAAACTAAAATCTTTACTGGTATGAAAATCTTTATGAAATAAATGTTGTTATTTTGTAAATCTAAGTTTTTTTTTGTTTTTTTTACTAAAATTGCTCATGCCGCCCTAGGGGAGCGGCTGAGCCATGGCCAGGCCACTCTCCTGGGACGACATCGACCCTAAACCCAATTTTTAAAAAAAAAAATAGCTAATTTTTTTCCAAAAAAAAATAGCCTTGCCGCCCTAATGGGGGGGCTCCGCCGTGGCAGAGCCGCCCTAGTGGGGAGGCTTCGCCGTGGCAGAGCCGCCCTAGTGGGGAGGCTCCGCCGTGACTGAGCCGCCCTAGTGGGGAGGCTCCATCGTGGCTAAGGGCAAAAGTGAAAAAGTGGCAAAGATCAAAGGCCAAAAGTGTAAAAAGTGGGGCGGTGAATAACAAAAATAGGGCGGTATTTAGCAACCCCCTTAATTAATTCCACTACTCTATTCAAGTCCATTGAGAAATGACCAAAAAGATTACTTATTTAATCCCCTCAAGAATCAAAAGTTAGGACATTTAAGTAATCTGCTAAGTAGGAAAAGACGAAAAAAATAAGTTCTCTAACTCCAAAAGCAAGCCTTGGTAGGAATCTTTTAGTAATTCCACTACTCTATTAAAGTTTAGGACATTTAAGTAATCTGCCAGGTAGGTAAAGATTACTTCTCCAGCTCATCATTAATCCGGGATAGAGATCTTTTAGTAATTCTACCCAGCTTATCATTAATTCGGGATAGGGATCTTTTAGTAATTCCAGTACTCTATTAAAGTCAATTGAGAAATGACCAAAAAGTCTAGTTATTTAATCACCTCAAGAATCAAAAGTTAGGGCATTTAAATAATCGGCCAAGTGGGAAAAGACGAAAAAAATTAGTACTCCCGCT
>AWWV01012316.1:0-10604 GCA_001974805.1 Corchorus capsularis | reverse complement strand
TCTCTCTCTCTCTATATATATATATATATCAACGAACAGCTTTCTAATCAAATTAACTTTGCAGCAGGTGAGTTCAATGTTTCTCATAATTTCTCAATTTTTATTTGTGTAATAGAGCTGATATTGTTTTGATTTTGTCATTTTGTGTGCTAGAAATAATCCATCTTTCTCCAAGTTAGAAGATATTACTAACCCAACAGCAACCAAGGAAATGGAAGCATATTACCAACCGCTTAACGTGTCCAAGGTGCTGTATATTTTTGTTTTCAGCTTTCTGGTTCTCCGGATTTTTCATATAAATGTTGAGAGACTAATTTTATAAAACTGACATAAATATTAATTTATATACTTTT
The DNA here is from genome assembly GCA_001974805.1 of Corchorus capsularis. NCBI lineage: Eukaryota > Viridiplantae > Streptophyta > Magnoliopsida > Malvales > Malvaceae > Corchorus > Corchorus capsularis. The sequence continues at coordinate 10,251 of AWWV01012316.1, read as the reverse complement.
ATATAATTTCAATTTATTTATTTATTTATTATTTATACCAATTATAATGTTTGAATCTGAGTTTGGAGATTCCAAACTCAGCCATTTTTTTTTTATTTTTTTACAAACTCAGCCTTTAAAAAAATAAAAAATTCAAAAAATAAAAACTACCCATTAAAAAAAACCACCAAATGAAGGACAAATATAATATTAAACCTACTATTAATTTTATGAGCAAGGTCCTTATTGAGCGCCACATGACATTTGGTTTTTTTTGACAAGTGTCAATAGTTAATTTTCTAATGTTTTGTTTATTATATTTGTATTCATTTAGTTTGGAAAAATTAAAAGACATTCATCCACTTTCCTATATAAAATAAATTATCAAATAATTATAAATTAATTATAAATTTGTTATGAATATACATGTATGTTGTGGATTTCCATGAATCTAATTAAAGCATGAATAAAATTGATGACTTGGTTCATTCATACACATATACCTATGCACTATGTTCATTCCCTTATATTTACGGTGATGTATCTATGTGCCTATAAATAGGCCACTTACTTTGTTATGGAATAAGATGAATAAGAACAATTTCTCCCTTTTTCATATTTTCTTTTTCTCCATATTCTATTGTCTCTCTATTCTCTTGTCTTTTACATACTTCAATTCTCTACTCCCTTGCTTTGTTTTGTTATCATTTCACAACAAAATACATTTCTTAACTGAATTTTCTTAAAAAAATTTATAAAATGAAACAGTCGCACGCGAAGTGCGGCCGGGAAGTTCTAGTTAATTTTAATTTATATATCATTTAATTTGTAACCCTTCTCCTTGATGATTTAATAAAATTCCCGATTTACATAAAAAAAAACTTACCAATTTAAAAAAAAAAAGAAAATTACCATAAACTACATTTTTAATTACTTTGTCTTCATACTCAGCTAGTGAGTACCATGGGTCTAGTTTTATTAATCTAATGGTTAGACATTATAATCCAAAATTACAAAAATAATAAATCATGTGAGTATATCAAATTTTGGATAAGCTGAAAATGTCTAGTTATATATTTGTATTTTTTTTTTTTTGCCAAAATCATAAAAGAAAAGATGTATGAACGATACATTCACATCTATCTATATATACTATATATAAAAGTACGAGTTTTGTAAAACTTTTAAATCACCTATTATGCCCTTATTTTCTAACATATTTCTAAACTGCAATTGTTTAAATTTTTATAGTTTTATTCAACTAAAAACTCTAATTTTATTTTATTAAATCTAACATCCTTATAACTATTTAATTTTTACCATTTTACTATTTTAATTAAAAAAATTAGATATATTAGAAATTTTTAAATATACTTTTATAGTTTTACTCAACTAAAAACTCTATTTTTATTTGATTAAATCTAATATCCTTATAACTATTTTATTTTTATCATTTTAATATTTTAATTAAAAAAAATTAGATATATTATAATTTTTAAAATATATTCTTTTACAATATTTTTAGAAATAAACTTTTATAGTTATTCTACTAAGAACTCTATTTTTATTTGATTAAATTCAATATTTTTATAAATATTTATTTTTACCATTTTAATTTTAAAAATTGGAGATTTTTTGGTAGTTATGTACCCATTTAAATTATAATATAAACTAATAAAAGTATTATTATCAAGTTTAAAAGTTAAAATAAGTTGGCTAATCATTAATTATTCATCATTTTTTAACTAATTAAGTTAAAAATTTATTTAAAATCTAATTATTGTGATTGACATTTTTTTTTCTATTTTTGTAGTGTCTATTCATAGTTTAAATCTGGTTCCAAGTCAAATGAGTTAGGTATTTTTCTCAGGTTATTTGGGTTTCGTCTCATCTAATTTCAGGTCTACTGGGTCTCGAGTCAGGCAGATTTGGGTTTTGACCTCGGGTCATTCGGGTTTTGGATTTTTCAGGTCTAGGAGTCAATTGGGTCGGTCTTGAATTTTTTAATGTTTAATTCTTAATTTTATTTAATATATTTATTATTCAATTTTATTTTACAATCCACTATTGGTGCAGTTTAGCAAATTGCATATACAAGGTTAAAGAGTTGACATGTGTCTCTTTATATATTAATTTTGAATATTAAATAAATAATTAATTATGAAGTGGGGGTATGTATTCAAATAAATATTGGTTATATAATATCTAAATTTTTGGTTTTTTCATTACATTAATCAAAATTATAAATTAATTAATAATATAAGTATCCATAAAAATGAAAATAGAATTACAATCCTTACCGGTGAGATTATTGGTACGGTAGTAAGACCTAATAGAAATAATTAATAGTCAAGAAATTACTAATTAATTACTATTATTTATTCATTATGTAAAAAACTATAAATTACTAATTATAAATTTATAATAAATTATTCATATAACTAATTTAGTATTTATTCTTATATAATTATTTATTGTACATATAATGAAATTTAACAAATTTAATCATAATAGATAAAATTATAATAATAATATAAATTTTATTGAATAAATGATAATTTAAAATGGTTAAAATTATAACAATGTGAATTTTATTGAATAAAGCATAATTTTATTTTATAATATTCTTGGGTCATTTAGATTAACTTTTTCGGGTCATTCGGGTTACAGGTTTGTTGTGTCTGAATAGGACGAGTTTAGTTGTTTATTTTTTCTGGTCAAATCGGGTTCTACCGGATTGGACGAGTTATCGGGCTTGGGTCAGATTTTGACAACTCTACATATAATAAATTTCAATTATTATTTTAATTTTCATTTAATTTAAACTCGATAGAGCACATGGAAGTAAAGACTAGTAGATCTAAATAGAGGAGATACATAAAAGAATTACCCTGTTACTACGTCCACTATATATCTTTAATCAAAGTAACAATTAACAAACTAATAAAGTCTACATACAAATAAAATGGGACAAATCCCACATGCAGTTGGATAATTTTCTTATACATGTGAAAATTAATTTTGAAGAATATTATCTTGTCTCAGTATACATAATGGAGGAGAACATGTTATAGCAATTGCAATTGATCCCTTTTCCATTTTTATATTTTAGGTTGCTAGGTTCGAACTTGCTCATTGCAATGGACCAACAGAATATTTTATGAAGGAAGATCCTTCAGCCAAAGTGCAGCAGAACTTTATTCATAAAACAAGAGATTCAAAATTATTGTGCAAGCCCCCCAAAAAGGAATTGTTTGAGCTACCACAATCTCCAGATTGCCACTCTTCATTGAGTTCACTCATTGCTCTGTATTTACAAGAAAATCAGGAGCTCATAGCAATAATCCCTCCTTGGTTCTTTCAGCGCATTTTACTTGTCCAAGTGTTAGATTTGTCCCACACTAGCATTAAATCTTTGCCAAACTCTTTGCCCAAGTTGGGTGCTCTTAGAAAACTCTTGATACGAGGTTGTCAACTCTTGATGGAACTTTCACCGCAGGTCGGACAACTTGAAAAACTTGAGCAACTTGATCTTGATGAAACCCAGATCATGAATCTACCTATAGACATTGGAAAGCTGCTTTGTTTAAGACACTTGCGAGTATCGTTTTATCCAATCTGTGGCAAAAATAAGTCGAAATGGAAGATTCTGATTCACCCTGAGACAATATCAAATCTGTCGCAGCTTACAGATTTATGCATTGATGTGGATCCGGCTGACAAGAGGTGGGATGATTCAGTGGAAGTTGTCGTCAAGGAAGTATGCAACTTAAAAGCATTGAGGACACTTATCTTGTACATACCTGAACTCCAGCTCTTACAATATATGTCCTCCATATATCCTTCATTGTCACGCTTTAGATTCACTGTTGGTCGCATTAGAAGGAGAATCATATCTCGTGTACCTGAAGAAGTTGAAGCAAAATTCAGAAATTGGGACAAGTGCTTCAAGTTTGTGAATGGTGAAAATATCCCATTGAAATCAAAGGGGTGCTCAGATATTCTGATTCGTTTTTCTTGGACCATCATTCAACTGCTACAAATCTATCCGAATTCGGGATTGAGAATATGCAGAGGCTAAACTTTTGCTTGTTGGCAGAGTGTGACCAAATGCGAACAATTATTGATGAAGAGATGCATTGTGAAGGAAATGAAGATGATTTGTCAGTTAAAAATGTGCTCGGGTCCCTGGAATACTTGAGCATTTATTATATGGAGAATTTGGAGGCTATTTGTAGAGGACCGACTCGTTATGGATGTATGTCAAAGTTAAAATTGCTAGGACTGCATACTTGCCCCCAGCTGAGTATTGTTTTCTCTCATCCATTGCTTGAAAATCTTGTCAACTTGGAGGAGTTGCTTCTCCAGGATTGCCCACTAGTCACTTCCCTGGTAAGCGATACATATGTCAAGCCAATGCTGTCATATGAATTTCTACCGAGTTTGAAAAGATTATTGCTTCTTTACCTTCCTCAACTGGTCACCATTTCCAATGGTCTACTAATAGCACCAAATTTAGAAAGCATAGCCTTCTACAATTGCCCAAAGCTCAAAAGAATATCAAAGAGTGAATTGTCAAGCAAAACTTTAAAGATTATCAAGGGAGAATGTCAATGGTGGGAAGATATCAAGTGGAATGAAACAGAGTGGGGAAATCGGCCGGATTATCTAATGCGCATCTTTTCCCCTATCAATAATGAGGAAGAAGTGATGACCCAAATAGCCAAAGATGGATTTTCCTTTGAAGCAAAAGCTATGATACAGAATGAAAGCCAACAACAACTCGGTAATATATCTTGTGATCCTTTGTTTTCCTTATTAAATGGTTTGCAATGCATAAATGGTTATAATAAGATTTTGAATATATTATGTTGGTTGAGCATCTTCCCATGAATGGTGCAGGTCGCAGTAGTGGTGATGTGTACAGCAAAAGAGACCAACAGCCGCACAAATCATTAGCGATGGCAAGTGACATGAAGAAAAATAGTCATGATGCTGCCAAGAAAAAGTTGATGCGTGAAGAAATTGAAAGGAACAGGAGGCAAGAAATGGCCACCCTTTATTCTTCTCTTCAAAATCTACTCCCTCCAGAGTGTATCAAGGGAAAGCGTTCAAAGTCAGATCATTTGAATGGGGCAATCAGCTATATAAAAGACCTGCAGAAGAGGATTGAGAAATTAAGTGCCAGGAGAGATGAGTTAAAGAAGCTATTCTCAAATGAGTCTTCCCCAAGCAATGTTGTTGTTCGCCAATCTTTGGACGGTCTTGAAGTGGTCATGACCAACACCGGGATTGGAGCTCAAGCTTTGAGCCTATCGAGGGTGCTCCAACTACTGCTTGAGGATGGACTCAATGTTGTTAGCTGTATTTCTACCAGAATTGATGGAGGCTTTGTTCATACCATCCAATGCGAGGCCAACAATATGAAATCTGTTGATGTTCATATACCTGGGCTGCTGGAACGCAAACTGCATGAAGAAATTTCATCCTTGACTCAAATTTCCCCGCCCCAATATATATGTAATACTCTACCCTTTGCGAGGTTGTTTAGCTGCAGTAAAAATATATAAGTATAAATATATAGTAAATAATCTCTGAGCATCTACAGAAACCATCACAAGACCTAGCTTTCAGTACACCTATATATTCAAGGGATTTGGGAGAGTTTGGACATAGTTCTTAGTCCTGTTTTAAAAATGGACCGAGCTTGATCTTAGCCGTTAAAAGCCTGAACTAAGTCTAGCCTGGCAGGAGTACCCATGATTATGAAGAATGAACACCTCTTAAATGAAGTTATGAACTAGCTAGGCACAAATTGTCTTGCCCAAAAGAAATTATAGTGTACTTGTTTGTGCAGAACTGTTTCCTAGCCAGTTACTATTTGAAATACAATGTTCAACTGGTTTTCTTTTGTTTTTTTCAACTTTATTTTTAGATAAATGGGAATAAGTCCTTGATCTTACTAGAATGAAATGCTTACAGAGATTGAGTCTCAAGTCTAAATAATGCGTTGTTGCAAAGAAAGAAAAAAGTCAAAGTAATACCAAGAAACTATTCTGCCCTCATGATCTATTCACTCATTTTATTTCCTTCTTTGGTAAATCTAAAAGTTGTACTTATCCATGGTTAAACATGTTTACTAATAATGCTTTGTTGCAAAGAAAAAAAATTAACAGGAATAGAAATTGCAGTCAACGGTTCTACATTTTCAAAAACAAGCATTCCTGCTCCTGGGATTCTTCGGTTGAATCGAGGAGCATAAATTTTTTAGGCAAATTATATAAGCATCTTTTTCTTTGCCAAGGCAAGCTTTAATTGTACAGAATGTCACTCCTAACTTCAGCCCCTCAATGATGATGAGGAAATATGTAATTCTCATCAAACTCGTTTCTTAAACCCTTAGCCATTCTCTAGGAGTGGATTAATCTTGCAAGAAAACAAGTTTGATATTCGTTCAATCACCATACCAACATCTATATGGGCAGTATAAGGAGCAATATTTAACCATCCTTTTAGATGTTGAGCCTATAAAGAGACGAAGAAATGTGATATCAGATGGACGTGGTTCTTATGAGAACTTGAGGCAGAACAGAATTGGAAGAAAAGAGTTCAGCTTTCACTATGTTTATGTGTGAATATATAGGTACAAAGATTAATCAGGATCGTTACAAGGGTACAAGATAATGATAGGGTTAGCTACAACTAGTTACAAGATAAGTATAGCTACACACTAACAATAGAGATAATTACAAGACTAACTAATTGTTGACAAGGAGTTTTGTTTCCCTCCAATACTCCCCCGCAAGATGGAGGAGCCATTGGACACTCCAATCTTGGAGATGAGTAACTCAAATCGATTATGGGAAAGAGCTTTGGTGAGAGGATCCGCCAATTGATCAATGGAAGGTATATGAGTTACTCTTAAGTCACCATTGTTAATCTTCTCTCGAACAAAGTGGTAATCCAAAGCTAAATGTTTCATCCGTGAGTGAAAAACTGGATTAATGCAAGTATATGTAGCACTCAAATTGTCACACAAGAAGAGTGGAGGTGAGTTCGTAGACTTGAGAGGAAGTTCAGACAACAAGGATTGGATCCACATGACTTCCGAAACTGCTGTGGCAATAGCTCGATATTCTGCTTCAGTTGAAGATCGAGCTACCGTCGATTGTTTCTTCGAACTCCAAGCAATTGGAGTAGAACCAAGTTTAATCACATAGGCAGAAGTTGATCGTCGATTATCAGGGCCCCCTGCCCAGTCAGAATCTGTGTAAACAGTGAGATTGAGCTTAGCTTCTTTGTTGATGCTTATACCATGCAAAATTGTGCCTTTCAAGTATCGAAGAAGTCTCTTTAGAGCTGCAAAATGTTGGTGAGTTGGTTTATACATAAACTGAGATAACCTGTTTACTGCAAAAGCAATGTCTGGCCTTGTTAAGCATAGGTATTGAAGAGATCCTATAATTTTCCTATAGGATTCCGCATCTGCAGATGAGCTGCCATCATTGAGTTTAAGAGACTTGGTTGTTGACATTGGTGAGTTTGCTGCCTTAGCTCCAACCATATCTGTTTTTTTAAGCATATCAGCTATATACTTATGTTGAGACAAGAACAATCCACCAGACCTTTTCATCACTTCAATGCCAAGGAAGAAATTCAGATTACCAAGATCCTTAAGAGAGAATTTTGTAGTCCTGCACAAAATTCTGGAGAAAGGAAGAATTGTTTCCTGTCAAAATAATGTCATCGACATAGACTAACATTAATGCAATTACACCATCAGAAGCATAGATGAATAAAGAATGGTCAGCCTTCGAATTTTTGAATCCATATTCAAGTAAAAATGAACTCAATGCTGAGTACCAAGCCCTTGGTGCCTGTTTCAAGCCATAAATGGCTTTTTGCAATTTGCAAACATGTCTCGGCTTGGCTTTATCATGAAACAACGGTGGCTGTGTCATATAGACTTCTTCTTCTAATTTCCCTTGCAAAAAGGCATTGTTTACATCAAATTGATGTAAAGGCCAATTGTTGGAAATTGCTAGACAAAGTACTGTCCTCACTGTAACTGGTTTAACAACCGGACTGAAGGTCTCATTGAAATCCAGACCTGGACGTTGTGTGAAACCTTTGGCCACGAGGCGTGCCTTGTACCTCGAAATTGAGCCATCGGGGTTCCTCTTAATTTTGAAAACCCATTTACACTTAACAACATTCCCATTTTCTGGAGCAGGTAACAGTATCCAAGTGGCATTCTTTTCTAGTGCTCTGAGTTCTTCTATCATGGCTTCTTTCCATTCAGGCAACTTAATTGCCAAGGTTGCACTTGTTGGTTCAACAGCTGATGGCAATGGATGTTTTGTAGCGGCAAATAATTTCTTTGGCTTGAATATATTATTTTGCGACCTTGTGATCATGGGATGAGTTCTCTGCGGTGCAATGTTAGGAAGCAAGATAGGCAAGGTATTTTCAGGTGTGAGAGAATTTAAAGCAGGAGAACTTACTTGTGTATCACTACTTTCATGTTGGGAGTGCACTGCCGAGCTTGGAGGAGAGGGATCTATTGGAGCAGCAACAGTTTGAGGCACTTGAGAGGTTACTGGAATATCATACAATGAAGAAGCTGTAGACAGGTTATCAGACAATAATGCAGTGTAGATGGTGTTATTTCTAAATGGAAAATTAATTTCATTAAACAGGACATGTCGAGATGTATAAATCCTTTGCGAGACAGGTTCAAAGCAAAGATAGGCACTCTGATTTTTTGAATAGCCTAGAAAAACACAAACTTTTGATCTTGGTTCCAATTTGTGTGAATTGTAAAGTCTAAGCCAGGGATAGCAACGGCATCCAAAGACTTTCAATTTGGTGTAATTTGGTTTTTGCTTAAAGAGCATCTCAAATGGAGTTTTGTTTTCTAAGACTGGTGTAGGTAACCTGTTCAATAGATACACTGCAGTCATGAAGGCAAATGTCCAATATTTAAGTGGCATTGAAGCCTGATGTAAAAGAGTCAAACCTGTCTCGACTATGCTCCTATGTCGTCTCTCAACTGTAGCATTGTGCTCGGGCGTATATGGTGGTGATTGAAGGTGCTGTATATCAATAGATTCAAAAAGAGGTTTGAGTTTTTCATATTCTCCCCCGCAATCGGAATAAACAGTGAGAATATCAAGTTTGAAGAATTTTTCAACTAGTTTTTTGAATTTGGTAAAAACATGGAAGACTTCAGATTTCTGTTTAAGAGGAAACCACCAAGTGTACTTAGTAAAATGATCGACAAAAGTGACATAATATCGAAAGCCATTAATAGAAGTGACTCTACTTGGTCCCCAAACATCAGAATATAGAACTTCTAAAGGCCTTGAAGAAGTAATAGTTGAAGATGCAAAAGGCAACCTATGAATTTTATTGCAACAGCAGGAATTACATAAGCTATTAAATTGCTTATTTGATCAAGGTAAGGAAAAATGCTTAATTAAATGACTCAAAGTCTTTGAGTTTGGGTGCCCCAGTCTTTGATGCCAAGTGTTTGATGATGTTTAGGTGCCAACAAATGCAAGAGTTGGTGTTTTGAGGATAGGTGCAGCGTACTGGAGTTCATAGATCCCTTCCCTACTCCGGCCTTGTGCAATGATCTCCCTCGAAAATAGATCCTTCACATCATAAGATTTTGGAAAAAATTCCACAGAAGCTAAGGTAGTTTTACAGAATTTAGAAACTGAACAGAGATTTCTGTCAGCTTTAGGCACAAGTAAAACATTGTTTAATTGAAAATTTGTGTGTTTGGTAGGGATAGAAATTGAACCGGTATGAGTAATAGGTAAGCCATTCCCATCTCCAATCACTAGCTCATCATTCCCACCATATTTTTCCAGATTCTGTAGACTCTTTGCATCTGAGGTTACATGATGTGAAGCACCAGTATCAAGTAGCCAATTTGAGCTTCCTCTATGTGTAGTTGCTGGATGTGCAGAGACATTGTCATTTCCCTGCTTCTGCCGCAGTTTGTTGCAAGTTTTGGCACTATGACCATACTTATCACAGATTTGACAAATGATTTTGGCTTGTCCATTCTTTCTGTTGACATAGTTATCATTGAAACTGTTAGACCTATGAGAATTGAAACTTTTGAAACCTTGCCTGGATTTGTTGTGATTGTTGAATGACTTTTGAGCAGAATTGGCTGTGTATATGCCAATGTCAGCGGATGTTTGTCTCTGTATGAAGCTCTCATACTCAGTCATCTTATCTAACAGTTCCTCAAATGAG